>UESW01004862.1:0-196284 GCA_900491605.1 Calamus simplicifolius | reverse complement strand
ATAAGAGCTAATCAATTACCTTGGAATTGAGATTATTACACAACATTTGCAGTAGAATTTGTTTCCGAAGACCGGTCGGTTTGAGTATGTCTCGGAGCGAGACATTGTTGTTATGGATAGTGTTTGACTGGACAGCCAATCAACCTTGCAGCTATGATGATATTTTATATGGCGGAAGCTGGAGGGAAGAGAAGATCATCCCTACCGTATGGCATGGTGCTTACTATGGTTTTCAGAGCCAAGGGGTTGTAATTCAAGAGAATGAACCATCTAAGAACCTGAGGCACACCGACTACTATAGTTTGGCAACATTGCATCGGATGGGTTTTGCTAAAGTGAATGGACAGTGGGATAGGAAAGGACACCTTGATGAGAGAGCCCCTGTGCCGAGAGTTTCTGAGCCTTGCGAGGCTGGACCATCAGTTAGGGTTCCTTCTCCACAGCCTAGGAGTCCCATTCCTGCTCCTGCTCCTGCACCTGCACATGTTAATGATCAACCATCCACTTCTTCAGCTGGATTCTCAGACCTTCAAATGGAGCAATTAAAAAGTTTGTTTGCTGCTCAGAAGGATGAGTTTGACAGTCAGTTCATGAATATAAAAGAATCACTTTATTCACTTGATGATCGGATTGCAAAAATTGAATCAACTCTCAACTCCTCTGCAGAATCTTTAAGTGGTGATTTGAAGAATATCTTTGAAGAACTTAAAGAGATTTGTGGAGATAGTGAAACTTATTCAAGGTGCAACGCCGAGCTTCAAGATAAAATCTCAACAGCTTGCACATTTGTTGATGAGAGACTTAAAGACTATGTTAAGCTTCAATGTGATGGAATGAAAAATATTGTAGATCATTTAACAAGAATAGTGAGGAAGAACTTTAATGTAATGAATGTTTAATTTTGATGAAATGTAGTTTACATTTTGATGTAATGAAGTTTATGTAATGAAGGCTATATTTTTGAATGAATGATGTATTTTTTATGTAATACTTGACTTTTGTTGAAATGAAATTATCTTTTGATGCAATGAAAATTATCTTTTGATGCAATGTGAAATATTCTTTACCTTTTTGTTGATTACAAAAAAGGGGAGAGAATTATGGTTGTATATGCATTAAGAGGGAGAAAGTTATATTGTTAATTGCATTAAAGGGGGAGAAAGTTATGTTGCATTAATTGTTTAATATGAAAAATCAAGTTATTTAATTGATTAATATGAAAACATTAATGAAGTTAATTGATTAATATGATATTGAGTTATTTAATTGATGTGGATTAATAATCAAATTGATTTGACTATGCATAAAGAAATCTTAAGTACCAAATATGTAAAGTAAGAGGAAGAATAATTTGAACTTCATAGGGGGAGCTACCTTATTCAGGGGGAGCTTACTCGTGAAGATCACTTCCTTGATAATTTTTTAATTTAAGAATTCTATGCATATACTCAATGTTTTTATAATCATCAAAAAGGGGGAGATTGTTGATCCATTTATTGATTTTGATGATTAATAAAGGAATTGAGTATATTTATTTGATTACTAATGGATTTTATAAGTGTTTCAGGACTTAAATTTATTTGATCAATTTAAAGGAATTAAGAAATGAATTTTGAATCAAATACAAATCAGAGATTTCAAAGTTTCAGAGCTTGGAGTCGACACCTAGAAAATCTGGAGCCGACCCCATGGCCAATTCAATTTTAATCTGATTTTTGATACGATCCGGACACCTAGAGTTTCGGAGCCGACACCTAGAGTTTCGGAGTCGACACTTACAGTGTCTGGAGCCGACTCCGATGCGGGGACAGAACGTTATTTTTTGAGCATCCTGGAGCCGACACCTACAGTTTCGGGAGCCGACACCTGACGATGGCGAGCCGACACTTACTTTTTCGGAGCCGACTCCTCAACGAACTCGAAATTTCTATTTTTGGTAAAACGATCTGGAGCCGACACCTGAAAAGTTGGAGCCGACTCCAACCTGACTGGGACGAAAATTTAAAATGCCAGATCAGCTCTAACGGTAATATTTCCTTTTTACCTAATTTCTAACGGATATATTTTGTTTCCAGGTACACTCCAACGGCTAGTTTCATCCCAAAAATGGATTGAAAGAAATCTATAAAAAGGGGAAAACACCCGTTTGAAAAAAAAAAAGAGAAAAAAAGAAAAATTTCAAATCAAAAATCCGAGAAACCTGAGCCTGAAATCCAAGAGAAAACCTTCAAACTCAAATCCTTCCACTCCAAAAAGCTCAAAGAGGAATCCAAGCCCAAATCAAAAATCGGTGGATTTCCCAAATTGAAGAAAAGCTCGTTTCTTCCATTTCCAATCTTCTCAACTGCAACGACTGTGAGAATTAAAGCTGAGGCTTGATTCATCATTCCAAAGGAGAAGAGAAAAGAAGAAAGAAAAGAAAAGCTCAAAGCCAAACAACTTCAAATCAGGCTTTTCTAAACTTGTTTACTTATTTTTGAATATTTGCTCATTGAGGAGCTTGTATCTTTGAAAAACTATATTCTTTTTGTTTGTGCCTAGTTCAATCTGGGGGATTGAACTAGTGGAGGTAGTTACCTCGGGTCAAGCTTAGTTAGCTTGAGTTTAGGGTTTGTGCTGGTGAGCCCGAAAACCAGCTGGGTTCGTTGTGATCCCGGGTAAAACAACAAGTTTGAGTTGTGAGCTTGTAAAACAACTCGGCTGTAATCTAGGAGATTATAGTGTGGACCCAAGTGAATCTTGGGAGTGGACGTAGGTGTTGGATACACCGAACCACTATAAAATCTTTGTGTTTGCCGTGCTTCTATTGTCTCTATCTCTATCTCTATCTATTGACTGCTTTATATTTGCATTGCATTTACTTTCATTCATCTTAAGCAAACATTTTTTAAAGGTTAATTTTTTAAAGAACCCAATTCACCCCCCCCTCTTGGGTTGTCATCTGGGCCAACATGCCAAAACCCTGCCTGAAGGGTATGTGATAATCTGCTTATATGTAGATAACCTGTTAATCATTGGTAATAATGAAATGATTAAACAGACAAAGAAAATGTTGATCAACATTTTAACAAAAATATGGGTGTTGCAGATGTTATACTAGGGATTCTAATCACTAGAACATCTGAAATAATATTATCTCAATCTCATTATATTGAGAAAATATTAAATAAGTTTAAAAAGTATGATATTAGCCCGGTGAAAACACCTATAGATTTAATCTACATTTGGCTAAGTATACTGAAGAACCATATCTCAATTGAAATACTCACGTATAATTGACAGTTTAATGTATGTCATGAATTGTACTCGTCCTGACATAGCAGATGCTGTCAATAAGTTGAGTAGATTCACAAGTAATCTAGGTCCAAATCATTGGACAACTCTAATAAGGATATTAATATATCTGCGATATACCCTAAGTTATGGATTATTATTCAAGATATCTAGCTGTACTAGAAGGATACAGTGATGCAAATTGGATATCTAACACTGAAGATACACAATCCACAAGTGGATATGTATTCACCTTAGGAGGAGGTGCTGTGTCATGGAAATCTTCTAAGCAAACATGTATAGCTCCACTATGGAATCTGAGTTTATTGCTTTAGAAAAAGCTGCTGAAGAAGCAGAATGGCTTCGAAACCTTTTAGAAGATATTCCACTTCGCACGTGCGTGAAGGGAGAAACAATCTCCGAGGCATGCATGTTTTAAAAAATTGATAACAATTATCAATGCGGAAATTAAAAGATTACATATTAATCTATCTAATATGCATCAAGATCATATCTTTGCCTTATATATAGGATCGTTTGATCTAAAATATGCATATAAAAAAACATCAAGATCATATCTTGATCTTCAAGATGACTAGTCATACTTCTTATCTTGAAGCCTGCCTTAAGATCTAGGGATCAAATCACTTACCTTAAGAACAGTAGGTAAATCCTTATTGCTCTGCAGCCGTTCAATCGTCCGGCCTCTAGTATCGTCCACGCGAAGCCCCGAATGATCAGATTTCCGGGAGTGCTAGCTCGCGGAAAAATACTTTGCTGATCTTGAATCCTCCCACTTGAATCTTCCTCCAAGATCCACCAGGCTTCCGCTAACACCAGAATCACCAGGATTTTCTATTCTAATTTTTTAGAATTCATGACATATCGTGTGTTGTTTTCTGTTCTGTGTAATCTGGTGAGGGATGTCCTCTATTTATAGTCTCATTTAGCCAGCCCATTAATTCTAACATTTAGAATTCCGCCGTTTGGTGAAAACCAAAGAGACGCGGGCTTGGTTAATTCCGACGTTCGGTAAAACCAAAGATCAAATTGTTTTAGAATTCATTTAGAAGATTAATGAGAGGTTTGGGTTTATTTGGTTTAAGATCTGAATTTATTGACTTAACCCACATAGATCATGGTCCTAGCCCAAATCAAATTTGGCTAGTCCTGAATCTATTTAAATCCAAATCAAGTCTAATTTCAAATCAATATTTGAAATTGACTTAGTCCTTCTAATAGACTTAAACCAAATTGAATCTTATTCAATTGTACTTAACCCAATTGAGATAATTCAATCAATCAAATTGATTAATTAAATCATATACGATTCTCAATCGTTGATCAGCAAATAGATCATCCTAGGAAACTTCTATGCGTGTGACTCTCTAGGTTCGAACCTAAGCCGGTAGCATAGAAACAACTTTCTATACTAATCGATGTGCCCATCTAGCAATGGAACCCGACGTCCGGATAGGTCGAAGAGTTGCCGAGCAAACTCCAAGAACCCTAAGAAACAGTTACCGTATAATTCATCCTCTTGACCACAAATGCTAAGGATGGCTTAAGAGCCTGTCAACTCTAAATAGCAAATCCATAAAGTGATTTCAACTTTAGTGATCATGTGACTTTCACATGAAGTGCCTTGGCCAAGGTCTTGCTAAATTGAAACACAAGCATTTCTCCTTTTAACGGGATAGGTCAAATTCCATCTTGATCCACAACTGACTACCACAAGTACTTGACTGCACCCAGTAACCTTTCGTAGCTGGATTAGAAATCCAGGTGGTCCGGCACCTAAGTACAATGAGTTGCTTGTAAGCCACTGGTTGTGATCTTCAGGTCTGAAGGATACTTATACCTATATCTTCTCGGATTAACTCTTGACAGTAGAGTATCCGGAAATGAGTCACGTTCGGTGAAATGTACTCCTACACTTTCACCTGTATGTCATACCAGTGTCTCTACACTCCTTGGTTAAGAGGACAACCAACAAATATGATATACAACGTCCTATAATTGATAGTACTATGGCCCTGTCATAGTATATCATTTGGTCGCGAACTCTTTTAAGGACCTTCAAAGATAAATCCTCCTTTATCGTGAAGGAAGATCCTAAGGGCTTCATTACTTTCAGGAGTATTAAGAAGATGTTCTTGTAATGAATAAACTGCCAAATAACTTTTATTAATATATCAATTTATATACAATTTACATTAGCACAATCATCAAATGATTGGCTTTAGGATACAATTCCCAACAAACTCCCACTTAGCCTAAAGCCACTCATTACAGTATCTAATACCCATCTTCAACTTATAGTTGTCAAACTCCTTGATGCTGAGTGCTTTAGTAAATGGGTCACCTAGGTTTTCCTTTCCATCAATCTTCTGAAGATTTATGTCACCTCGGTCTACAATCTCTCGAATAAGATGAAACCGGCGCAGTATGTGCTTGGTGCGCTGATGTGCTCGTGGTTCCTTTGCTTGAGCTATGGCACCAGTGCTGTCACTGTACAACAGGACTGGTCATCTATGGAAGGTGTCACTCCAAGCTCGGAGATGAACTTTCGCAGCCACACAGCTTCTTTCGCAGCATCTGATGCAGCGATGTACTCTGCCTCGCACACCGAATCTGCCACTGTATGTTGCTTGGAACTTTTCCAGCAAACAGCTCCACCATTTAGGATAAACACGAAACCCGATACACTTTTGCTATCATCATGATCTGATTGGAAACTGGAATCAGTATATCCAACAAGTTTCAAATCAGACTCTCCATAGACTAACCACTGGTCCTTAGTATTTCTCAAATACTTAAGGATTGTCTTAACAACTTGCCAGTGTTTTTCTCCTGGATCAGATTGGTATCTACTCACTACTCCTAGTGAGTATGCCACATCTGGTCTTGTACATGTCATGGTGTACATAATCGATCCTACTGCCGAAGCATATGGAATTCGACTCATACGTTCTCTTTCATTAGGAGTTGTCGGACAATCCTTCTTAGAAAGATGAATTCCATGGCCTATCGGAAGATAGCCTTTCTTGGAATTCTCCATGCTAAACCTCTTTAGCACTGTGTCAATGTACGTAGATTGGGATAAACCAAGCATCCTCTTAGATCTATCTCTATAGATCTTCATCCCTAGGATGTATGATGCTTCTCCCAGATCTTTCATGGAGAATTGTGATGATAACCATGTCTTTATTCCTTGTAATGCAGGGATATCATTCCCGATTAAGAGAATATCATCCACATATAATACAAGAAATACAATAACAGAATCGTTAGCCCATTTATAAATGCAAGGTTCTTCTTTATTCTTAATAAAGCCATAAGATTTGATCACTTTATCAAATCGTATGTTCCAACTCCTAGATGCTTGCTTAAGTCCATAAATAGACTTCTGTAGCCTGCACACTTTAGACTCGTCTTCAGATATAAAACCTTCAGGCTGTATCATATACACCTGTTCTTCTAAATCACCATTTAGAAAAGCGGTTTTAACATCCATCTGCCAAATCTCATAATCGAAGTGTGCTGCTATAGCTAGCATAATCCGAATGGATTTCAGCATTGCCACAGGAGAAAACGTTTCGTCATAGTCAATACCATAACGTTGACGATACCCCTTGGCAACCAGACGTGCTTTATAGGTCTCTACCTTTCCGTCTGCGCCTCTTTTCCTTGAAAACCCACTTACACCCTATGGGTTTTATCCCTTCGGTGGGTCAACTAATGTCCATACATTATTGTCCTTCATGGAATCAAGTTCGGATTTCATGGCATCAAGCCATTTATTAGAGTCAGTCCTTTGCATAGCATCCATATAGGTGATCGGATCCTCGTTGTTCTCATCGAGTTCAACAGGATCATCGTTCTGGACCAAGAAACCTAAGTATCTGTCCGGTTGATGTGGTACTCTACCAGATCGCCTTAATGGTGCATCTAAAATGGGTTTTGAGTTTGATCTAATCAACTCAGATTCTAAGGGTTCACTGGTTTGTGTTGTTCCTTCTACTTGATGAACTTCCTCAAGTTCAACATTAGAGCTATTTGTTCCTTCACTAAGGAACTCCTTTTCAAGAAAAACTGCTCTATTACTAATGAACAACTTTTGTTCTTCAGTATTGTAGAAGTAATATCCTTTGGTTTCTTTCGGATAGCCGATAAAAAAATATTTGTCAGATTTGGGTTCAAGTTTGTCTGATTTTGCACGTTTCACATAAGCCGGACACCCCCAGACTCTCAGATAGGTAATAACCGGTTTATGTCCATACCACATCTCATGTGGAGTTTTAGAAACAGACTTACTTGGAACCTTATTAAGAATATGACAAGCTGATTCTAATGCGTATCCCCAAAATGATATTGGCAAGCTTGCAAAACCCATCATGGACCGAACCATGTCTAACAGAGTTCGATTCCTTCTTTCCGACACACCGTTTGCGGTGTTCCAGGAGGAGTCCATTGGGAGAGAATCCCATTCTCTCTTAAATATGTCACAAATTCATTGGAAAGGTATTCGCCTCCTCGATCTGATCGAAGGGTCTTAATACATTTTCCTGTTTGTTTTTCTACTTCTTTATGATATAGTTTGAACATTTCAAACGATTCAGATTTATGTCTCATAAGATAGACATAACCGAACCTAGAAAGGTCGTCTGTAAAAGTAATGAAGTAGTAATATCCACCTTTGGCACAAGTGCTCATTGGTCCACATACATCAGTATGTACTAGACCAATAGCTCTTTGGCTCTTTCACCTTTTCCAGTAAAAGATGACTTGGTCATTTTACCAAGAAGACATGATTCACAGGTAGTTAATGATTCACAATCATCAACTCGAAGGATGCCCTCCTGAGTTAACCTGTTTAATCTGTTCTTATTGATATGACCCAGCCGATGGTGCCAAAGATAAATGTCTGTGACATCAGTTGTTCTAGGGCGCTTACTTGAATTGTACACTACATTCACAGGCTGTGATAATATATAAATGCCATTAGATAAATGCCCAGTCATTACAGTGACTCCATTCATAATGATATTCAAAGTAACATCCTTTATTGAAATTTCATAATGACTTTTGGCCAGAAGGCCTACAGAAATTACGTTCAACAAGAACGTTGGGCAAAAATGACAATCATTTAGTATAATGACATTTCTATTGAAAACTATTTCAAGAACTCCTAATGCCAGAACTGGAACTAATCTTCCATCGCCGACATTAAGGAATCTTTCATTGTCCTCAAATCTTCTGGTGACCTGTAGTCCCTGCAATGAATTGCAAATGTTAAAAGGACTCCCGGTATCCAATACCCAGGTCTGATTATCATATACAGAAAAATTACAAGGTGTTATCATATAAATACCTTGTTGAGCAACATCTTGCTCCTTTTTCTTCTTTGGCCTGTTTGGATCAAGTGTGGCAATGTAAAGAGGACAGTTCCTCTTCCAGTGCCCTTGCATCTTGCAGTGAAAGCATTCAGCTTGACTTTTATCAACTTTCTTCTTCTGCATCTGACCCCTTATAGATGTCCTAGCATGTTGCACCTTTTTATTATTCTTTTTCTTCTTCCCTTTCCCAAAGGGTTTACGCCCTACCTTAGATCCTTCAACCACATTAACCAAACCCTTAGAGAGCTGGTTATCCTTCTCAAAGTTCTGTAACAACCCCAACAAACCGTGGTAGTTGACTGCAGGCTTTGTCATTCGAAAATGAGTAAGGAAAGGTCGGAAGGATGGAGGCAAGGAATTCAGGATCGCATCTTTTCCCAACTGCTCATGTAAGGGAAAGCCGAGCTTGCTTAGGAGTTCTATCTTCTCGATCATGTACAATACATGATCAGTGACAGGAGATCCATCCCTCATTCGAGCATTGAAAATAGCACAACTAGTCTTGTGCCTTTCAACATCGTCGGGTGTGCCGAAAGATTCATTCAACGCTTGAATGATTTCTTCTGGCTGAGCATTCTCGAACCGGCGACCGAATTCATCGTTCATTGCTGCTAGCATGATACAACGCATGCTAGTTCTATCATTGAGCCACTTCTGATAAGTGTCTCTCTCAGAACTTTGGGTGTTTGCATCAGGTATCTTTGGTGCAGGATTATTCAGAATATATAGAATCCTCTCATGCTCAAGGACGATCTTAAGTTTTCTGAACCAGCTATTGAAATTGGAACCATTCAACTTGTCACTATCCAATAGGGACCTTAATGATAAATTAGTGGCCATGTTCTGCATAAGGAAAAACTAAAGTTTATTAGTATATAAATTGATTCAGTCTAAAGACTTGGACTTTAGTCTAAAGATTCTCCCACTATTTTGTTCAAATTGGCAGCCTCTACACCCCAATTCGAAGAATTATTCTTAATTCTTTAGTGGGCACTAAGATCTACATAAACTACATACAGGCCCAAGTGAAGCTTGGCTAACCCATATGCATCTAAGAGTAGGTTCAAAACCAATTGTTTCCCCAAACAATTCTTAGTGTTCAGTTTTGCCCCATGTACCTCTTCAGCAGGCATGAAGTGCCTCCACTGAAAGTTCTGGTTAGGTCCAACCATTAAATGATATAATCAGTGTAACCTATCAATAGACAACCAAGCCCGAGTGAAGCTCGGCTCACCTGACTGTCTATTTAATAGTTACGCTGACTTATCATATAATGAATGATAATTCCGATGGTTGACAAGCACCAGGCATGGAGTGCCTCCAATGATTATCAAGACATCGGACTCATTATCACCCACCTTAATGGGAGGCTATGATCTAGTTATCATATAACTATTTCATTTTAAGGACCTAATAATTTTAGAGGATTTAATAATCTGTAGATAAATTGACTAATCAAGTTCTCCCACTGAATCTATGAAATCGTAGAATGAAACAAGATTAAGTCAGGTTAAGTGGCACCTAAATCAGTCAGACTGATTTCCTTACAGGCATGGGTCAACCCGAATCAGGTAAATGATCTGAATCATAAATGGTTCACATTGACCAGGTGAGTGAGATCGATGGGAGGGATATGCCATTAACTCGTTAAAGACGCATCAATACGAGTAGCTCCCAATTAAAAACCATTCGATCATTGATCCTAGAGCAACTTGCCAACTCACCTTGACATCATATGGTTAACCAATTCTGATTTGACCATCTAAGAGATTCATGCTCAACCACGGAGCCTAATCTACTTCCATTTGGTTTAATCAAAGAGAAGGACATGATCAACTACAACTATTGTTTGATTTAGAGCATTTTTAACCTAATCTAATTAGATTTGATCAAATACTCTTATAGTCCAGTTGATTTAAACCTTAGGGTCTAATCCTTTATGGACCCGATTTAGCTAACCCAAAGGATTAAATATATTTCATGTTTACATGTCATATATTTCAATCAAGCATCACATGTATTATGTTACTACTTATAATTCCTATATTTAGATCATATCTAAAGAGATTATGAATTAACATTTGACATTCAAATTAGACTCTCATAAATATTTGTATGTTTCATAACATAGACATCATGCCATCATATATCATATCTATGTTTTATACTAAACATGCAAATATCATGTTTTTATACAACATCAATATGTATCAAATATAAAACATATTTTGAGAGTGTGTGTAATCAGTGTTTTGAAGCCAAAGATCAATTTAAATTATCATGGCAATATGTCATAGAATACCTCGTTGAATGGGTAATTTGGATTTTCAATCCATCTGTTACCGAATAGACCTGTGATTTGTTTTAGCCTTGACTACACAATTAATAGGAGCATTAATTTACATGCAATAAATTAGATCAATACGAAACCATCGATTTGATACCATCTGAAGGGAGAAACAATCTCCGAGCATGCATGCTTTAAAAAATTGATAACAATTATCAATGCGAAAATTTAAAGATTACATACTAATCTATCTAACATGCATCAAGATCATATCTTTGCCTTGTATATAGGATCGACTGATCCAAAATATGCATATAAATAAAACTATCAAGATCATGTCTTGATCTTCAAGGCAATAAGTCATACTTCTTATCTTGAAGCATGCCTTAAGATCTAGGGATCATATCACTTACCTTGAAGGCAATTGGTAAATCCTTTTATGCTCTGCAGCCGTTCAATCGTCTAGCCTCTAGTATCATCCACGCGAAGCCCCGAATGATCGGATTCCCGGGAGTGCTAGCTCGCGGAAAACGATTTTACTGATCTTAAATCCTCCCACTTGAATTCTTCTTCTAGGATCCTCCACACTTCCGTTAGCACCAGAATCACCAGATTTTCTATTCTAATTCTTTAAAAAATTAATTCACGATATATCGTGTATTATTTTTCTCTTCTGTGTAATCTGGTGAGGGATGTCCTCTATTTATAGTCTCTTTTTAACCAGCCCATTAAATTCTAACATTTAGAATTCCGCTGCTTAGCAAAAACCAAAGAGACGCCGAACCGTAGCGCTTGGTTAATTCCGACGTTCGGTAAAAAACTAAAGAGTCGTCGAACCGTAGCGCTTGGTTAATTCCGAGGCGCATTTATTCTATAAATTCTAACACTTTAGAATTCCGACAGAATTGTTTGGAGAAGATTAATGCAAGACATTAAAAGGTTTGGGTTTAGTTTTTGGTTTAAGCTAATATGAATTTATTGGACTGAACCCACATAGATCATGGTCCTAGCCCAAATCAAATTTGGCTAGTTCTTAAATCCAAATCAAGTCTAATTTTAAATCAATATTTGAAATTGACTAGTCCTTCTAATAGACTTAAACCAAATTGAATCTTATTCAATTGTACTTAACCCAATTGAGATAATTCAATCAATCAAATTGATTAATTAAATCATATACGATTCTCAATCGTTGATCAGCAAATAGATCATCCTAGGAAACTTCTATGCGTGTGACTCTCTAGGTTTGAACCTAAGCCAGTAGCATAGAAACAACTTTCTATACTAATCGATGTGCCCATCTAGCAATGGAACCCGACATCCGGATAGGTCAAAGAGTTGCCGAGCAAACTCCAAGAACCCTAAGAAACAGTTACCGTATAATTCATCCTCTTGACCACAAATGCTAAGGATGGCTTAAGAGCCTATCAACTCTAAATAGCAAATCCATAAAGTGTTTTCAATTTTAGTGATCATGTGACTTTCACATGAAGTGCCTTGGCCAAGGTCTTGCTAAATTGAAACACAAGCATTTCTCCTTTTAACGGGATAGGTCAAATTCCATCTTGATCCACAACTGACTACCACAAGTACTTGACTGCACCCAGTAACCTTTCGTAGCTGGATTAGAAATCCAGGTGGTCCGGCACCTAAGTACAATGAGTTGCTTGTAAGCCACTGGTTGTGATCTTCAGGTCTGAAGGATACTTATACCTATATCTTCTCGGATTAACTCTTGACAGTAGAGTATCCGAAAATGAGTCACGTTCGGTGAAATGTACTCCTACACTTTCACCTGTATGTCATACCAGTGTTTCTACACTCCTTGGTTAAGAGGACAACCAACAAATATGATATACAACGTCCTATAATTGATAGTACTATGGCCCTGTCATAGTATATCATATGGTCGCGAACCTTTTTGAGGACCTTCAAAGATAAATCCTCCTTTATCGTGAAGGAAGATCTTAAGGGCTTCATTACAATCAGGAGTATTAAGAAGATGTTCTTTTAATGAATAAACTACCAAATAACTTTTATTAATATATCAATTTATATACAATTTATATTAGCACAATCATCAAATGATTGGCTTTAGGATACAATTCCCAACAGTGCGCATCGTCGCCAGGAGCTTGAGGGGCTTTAAATTTTTCCTAGATAATGAGGATCCGACGGTGGAGACTGATCGGATCAAGATAAGGGGCTGAGATCAATTGACTATTGATCATCGGATCAGGATCAAAACTGATCGTTGATCGATCGGATGAAGGGTCGAGATGCGGTGATCAAATCATGATCGCGATCGCGATCCAATGGCTCACACCCCTTGGTTGATCGGTCAACAGGACGGTTGGTGATAAGACACCCGTCCGATCATCGGTTGGTAATAAGGCACCCGTCTAATCATATGGTTGGAGATAAGGCATCGCTCCGATCAGGCCGTTGTGATAAGTCAACTTGAAACGGCGTATCAAAGCCGTGCAACCGCCTATCTGATAACGTGATCATCAGATCACGATGATGAAAAGGCATATCAGAACATTGATTGGCTTATCTGATCGGCTGATCTTCAGATCACGATCATGGATCGGCTTATCACATCACGAAAAGGGGCTTATTGATCTGACCGTTGATTGGATCCGATCAGATCTAACGGTACAGATCAATTTCGTAGGGTTGCTTCCAAGGGGCACCTAAAACCTATAAATAGGACCCTAAACCAAGCATTTTCATTCAATCCAATTCCATTCCGAATTGAGTCATCTCTCAGGCATTTGCATACTTTCCTAAGGATAGTATAGCAATAGTGCATTAAAAAGAGAGTAGCATTCTTGGTTTGAATTTTTTGGTGAATTGTAGTGTTGCTTTCATCAAAAGAAGACTGTTGTATCCTGCGAGACAATCGTCATACTGACCGAAAGCACCATTGCGGGACGAAATTGTCTTAAGGAATAGAGTATAACTCTAGCCTCAGTCTTATCAATTAGGTAGCCACCATCTGCCACACCCAATAATTTGCGCCCTTCGCACACACGCGTGCACGGGGGTGATACTATGCATCATCCTCAAGCTCTCCACTTATGGTGAGCCTAAAGAACTTAAGCTTCAAGGAAGTGGTTTCCATATAAGTGAACCTTCCTTTCTTGTTTTTTTCGATATGGGACTAAATGTCCCCATAATTTCTCATTCACACACATAAGGAGGTAATGGGCTTTCAATGCCCATTAGGGTATTCAAGGCCTATGTTGGCCCATTACCCAACAAAAAAAAAAAAGGCATCTCTCTTTTAGACAAGGGTTTTTATAATTTTTCTTCTTCATTCTCTTCTCTCTCTCTCTCTCTCTCTCTCTCTCTCTCTCTCTCTTATTTCTCCTTATCCAAGCAGTTCCTTCATGCATCACAAAGGAATTTTTGTTTTATGTTCTAAAATGGTGTCCAGCCGTTATGCTTTTTTTTTAATATTTTTTTTTAAATTAGTCTTCAATTCTATCAGTCAAAGGCCGTAATTCAATTCTCTCAGCTCTTATGCAGACTTTTCATTATTTAAGATACCATTCATATATAACTGAAAGTATAAGCTTCTAAAATATTTATGGGATAAAAGGTAATAATTATGTATGATTGTTATGGAACCTATTGCATCTGTATATCCATTGGTATATTCAACTATATAATCCTTATATTTAAAAATTCATGTATAAAAAAAAGTAATATGAACGAATGAGCATTTAGATACCATAGATCAAAGTTACCATATCTCTTTCTCATCTAACAGGTGTTTCCTGAACAATGGTAAAATACAAAGTGAGTTGAGAAAAATTGGATACTCTCTATTTTGTACTTTCCAGTAACATATCATTATTGTAAGCATGAATTTTTGCCATAAGTTGTCGGTATCTGTAGGCTTTTTAGTTCAACTATAAGTTGAACATGGAACTACACCTGATATAATAGTAAATTTATCTAAACATATTTACATCAAATTTCTTAAATCTTTTTTGGTTTATATCTCTCACTTTAATTTATATTACAATGATATTATATAAACATTATCATATATAATGTAATTGTCACAGTCCAAATTTATCATCTGATTCGGTCATGTGGCATGACCGCATGAACCCTAAGGCAAGTCCTAGAGGCCATGTAAAGCCGATATAAACAATCCATTCCACAAAAGTTTTATCATTGAAAGAAATAGCAATTATCACGGTAAACATCCACTAATGTCATAAACATAAGTTTATTGTTTTCTCTACAATCTTTAGAAAAATTTATTAAAATAAAATTTATATCTATATAACTAATCGCAATAACTGCAATGTCGCTCCATCCCATCCCATCAAATTAATCACCTCATTCTTTAAAAAAAATTTAACGGATATAATGAGCTCAACAGCTTCATACGAATCCCCTACATAAAATTTACCTTCTTACCTATATAGCAATTTAATGTATAATCTTTATGGTATAAATACATATTTATGTAAAACCAAACTATCAAACCAATAAATGTAGATGTCATCACACAATCATGTAACACACATCCAATGACTTCAACTCAACCAGTCATACATTGGATCCAATTTCATATGGTTTTCAGCTCTAAACTATTATAACCACAGTTCGAGCCCATGGTAGGGCACTCACAATGTTACACTCCAGCCTATGATGAGCAACACTACTATATTTTTAGCCTATGGCGGGGCTCACAATGTCACACTCCAGCCTATGACAGACAAAACATCATATTTCAAGCCTATGATGGGGCTCTCATATGGTCAGCCTAAAGCATTAATCCTCATACACTCATGCATCACAACCAACACATGGCATGCATATCAATGCATCTCAACTCAACCATGACTGACAGCACAAGGATGCGATCAAATAAAAATATTTATGCTTCTTCAAAATTTTAATGATTAATTTATGATCACATCACATAAGTATTCCAAAATAATTAACTAAATTACAATTTGCCTGATTTTAAAATAATAAAAATTTCATAACTTATAAATTAGGCAACATTCATCATTCAAACCAAGAATAAGAAAATAGCACGAAATCCATAATTCATTCAAATAAAAAACTAAGTAATTATTATTTATACAATACTAATAAAATTATGTAGGAGAATTCTTACTTCATAATTTGGCTAATAACCTCTCACTGACGACTTAAATTTAACTCCACCCTGTCACGCTGGTTGTTTCTTTCAAATAACACAATTCACTTATATTTTATTTAATTGAAAAAATAAACTTTAATTAAAAAATAAAATAAAAATTAATTTTTCTTTCAGAACCATCATTGGGTGAGTGCCGCAATCCAAGCACTCACCCTCCTTCTCTTCCTCTTTTTTTATTCCCTCACCGTGGCCACCATCTGTGCCTTCTTTCTTTCTACCGTTAATTACCCACTAAGGATTTACATCTCTTTCCTGGCATCCAACAATACCCCGACGGTGGCACTCCTTAGCAGAAGGGTAAAGGAACAGAGGTTCCTCTTTTTCTCTCCTTTTTCCTCTCATTCTCTTTGGCCTTTCCTTTCCTTGACGAAGAGGGATTTGCTCTCCCCTTTTCTCTCTTCTCTTCTCTCTCTCTCTCTCTCTTTTCTTGGCGGTGATAGGAAGACCCTAGGCCGCCCACCCCCTTCTCATTTTTTTTTATACCCGGCTCGGGTAGGTAAGGAGAAACTCCTTCCCTAATTCTACGCACGGGGATGGGGTTGGGCTAGTCCACTTGGGCCGGTCCAACCCATAGGCCTTACATTCTTCCCCCCTTAAAATAAATTTTGTCCTCAAAATTTTTCTTAGATACTTCAAAGAGTTGGGGATGCTTGTCTTTTACTTGTGACTCAAAAACCCAAGTACCCAAATGACGTATCCAACTTCAAAAATCAATTTGATCTTTATACCAAATGGAAAATAAATTCCTTAAGAAGTATTGCATTTTTTTCAATGTACATCTTTGCTAGTCTCTCTAAGACACCTCGCTATTACTATGTCTCATCTTCAAATTGGTCTTTACCACATCCTTGAGTTCTACCATTCCACATTTTTCTTAGGTGATAGTTATTAGCCAACATATAATAATTTTATATCATCTCCTCTATCGTGGTCTAACCATTTATTTTTATTGAAAATATACCTTAAGCTTCTTACAATTATTATAAATATCATAGAGTTTGTCACATATATTATATCTTCCAATCTTAAGGTTAATAACATATCAATTACTTTTAATTCCTCGATAAGATAGTTTCAAGTTCTTCAGCACCAGATATAAGATAAATCTCCTTCAGTGATCTCTCAACTCTTGAATAATTTAACATACCATTGATCATAACATATGACATTAGTTCCAATCTTTTGATTAAATCATTATATATCTTCCAATCTTTTGATTAAATCATCATAACATATTTAGTTTCACTCTTGAATACTTCAAGCTAACGTCAGTGAACATCATAGCAATAATTCTGAACATCTTCCATAATTATCATATTTAATTAATTTAATTTTTAAAAATAATAGTGTCATCATTAATCACCACAATCATCGATTTTTTTAAAAAAATATATAGATCATGCAATGTCTTTTGCAATACCAGAATAAATTAATTTAAACCCCTTGAATATCTCAGAATATCCTCAAACCGATTCGTATAGGATTGGATACTTTACTTATAAGGTCTATAAAGGTCAAAGGTCAAAGATATGCTGACTATCCCAAAAGATATATCTAAAAAGATCATAATAATCACTATTTGATTTGAAAGCAATATTCGATGTATCCTTAGCCACAATCTACAATTGATAATAATTAAAAATAGAATCTTCTCTTCCTTTTTTTTCATCATCCCTAATGATCATAACCCAAGCTCTAATACCACTTCTGTCATCATTTTTTTTATCCTTGATGATCATAAACCTAAGCTCTGATACCACTTCTGATTTGGCAATGTGACATGGTCGTATGAACCCTAAGGAAAGCCTTAGAGACCATGCAAGGCCTGATATAAATAATTCATACTATATTCCACAAAAGTTTTATCATTGAAAGAAACAACAATTATCATGGTAAACATCCACTAATGTCATAAACATAAGTTCATTATTTTCTCTACAATCTTTAGAAAAAATTATTAAAATAGAATTTATATCTATCTAACTAATCTCAATAACTGCAACGTCACTCCATCCCATCCCATCAAATCAAATTAATCATCTCAATCTGTAAAAAAAATTTAACGGATATAAGAGCTCAATAGCGCCGTAAGAGTCATATACATAAAATTTATCTTCTTACATAGTAATTTAATATATAATCTTTATGGTATAAATACATGTTTATGTAAAATCAAACTACCAAACCAATAAATGTAAATGTCATCACACAATCATGTAACACACATCCAATGACTTCAGACTCAACCATTCATACATTGGATCAAATTTCATATGATTTTTAGCTCTAGACTACCATAAGCATAACCATGTTCCAACCCATGATGGGGCACTCACAATGTCATACGTCAACTTGTGACGAGCAACACTACCATATTTTTAGCCTGTGGTAGGGCCCATAATGTCACACTCCAGCCTATGACGAGCAAAACTACCACATTTCGAGCCTATGACAGGGGCTCTTATATGGTCAGCCTAAAGCATTAACCCTCATACACTCATGCATCATAATCAATACATGGCATGCATATTAATGCATCTCAACTCAACCATGACTGACAGCACAAGGATGCGATCAAATAAAAATATTTATGCTTCTTCAAATTTTTAATGATCAATTTATGATCACATCACATAAGTGTTTCAAAATAATCAACTAAATTATAATTTATCTAATTTTAAAATAATAAAAAAATTCATAACTCATAATTAGGCAATGTTCATCATTCAAACTAAGAATAAGAAAATAGCACGAAATCCACAATTCATCCAAACAAAAAAAACCAAGTAATTATTATTTATACAATAATGATAAAAATTATGTAGGAGAATTCTTACTTCACAATTCGGCTAACAACTCCTCACTAACGACTTGAATTTAACTCCATCCTGTCACGGTAGTTGTCTCCTTCTACTGACATAATTCATATATTTTTATTTAATTGACACAAATAAACTTTAATAAATAAAATAAAATAAAAATTAAATTTTCTTTCAGAACTATCATTGGGTCTGTGCCGCAATCTGAGCACTCATCCTCCTCTCCCTTTTTTTTTTTATACTCTCACCGCGGCCATCATTTGTGCCTTCTTTCTTTCTACCGCTAATGACCCGTTAAGAACTTACCTCTCTTTTCTAGAGTCCAATGATACCCCAACAGTGGCGTTCCTTAGCAAAAGGGTAAAGGAACAGAGATTCCTCTTTTCCTCTTCTTTTTCCGCTCTTTCTCTCATGGCCTCTCCTTTCCCTATAGATGGAGGACTTTGCCTCCCTCTCTTTTCTCTCTTCTCTTCTCTCTCTCTTCTTTTATTTTTTTCTCTAGCGGTGCTAGGAAGACTCTAGGCCGCCCATCCCCTTCTCATTTTTTTTAATACCTGGATTGGGTAGGGGAGGAGAAACTCCTCCCCTAATTCTACGCACGCATGGCTTCCTCCCCTAATTCCATGCACGCATGAGGATGAGGTTGGGCTGGTCCACTTGGGCCAGGCCAATCCTATGGGCCTTACAGTAATGCTCAATTTTATAAATATATCAAATCAAAATATAATAATAGTTATATATTATATTTTTTTTGCTAATAATAAAAATAAAAATATAATGTCTATATTTATAATTTATTTTATAAGGAATGGATGCATGCCATATTCCTGCTAGGATTGCAAATGATCCTGCGAGCAACTCAAATCAGGCTCAGCTAGTAAATAGGTTAAAAGAATTTTGAATAAATTTATTTATTAAACCATCAAAAAATATAAATTTGAAGTTAGCTACTTTTTAAAATAGATAATCTGATCCGGTTCCGGTCTATGATGGTTTGAATTACGTTTCCATGGATCAAACGAGTTAAGATGGCCGACCCCGGCCCACCTCAGAGCCCATCGAAATCTGACCGTGAAATCCAACGGCCTATCTCGAGACCAATCCCAACTAAACACGTGTCCAGTTGGTCCGGTGGTCCCTTCCACCGGATCTCCAGCTTCCTACCGCCCCAACAGGGGTTTTGGGCTAGGGTTTCATATATAAGCGATCAAATCCATCGCTCCAATCCGTGCTAGGGTTTTTCTTTTTGCCCTTTTCTATCTCTTCCTTTTTTCATTCCAAACCTTCTCTCGATTTTTTTTGTTAACACTTTTCTTTTCCTTTTTAAATTTGTGGTAGAATTTTTCCTTTATTTTCGCTGATTTATTATTTGGATCGGTTTGCTGGGAGTTGACTTCGATCTGCCCGGCCGTTGTTTCTTGAATCGGCGGCGGGGGCTTTCTACCACTCCCGATACCTATGTGAGGCTTTTAAAGCCCTTATCTCTTCAAGAAGGTGGATCTAGGGTTACGCTCGCCTCTATATTTCAAACAATTCGCTTTATCTGTTTATTTGTTATTTTTTTTTTTTTTTAGTCTTAATTGTTGGAATCGTGGCTGTGATGACTGATTGTATTTCTCGATTCTGAAATATGTTTAATGTGTGGACCAAATTGATGACTTTTTTGTGCGTGTCTGAGCCAATTTTTCTTCTTTTCCTTTTAAATTTCGATCTTGTAATGGGATAGATAATCTAATGTTTTTTGTTTTCCTTGAGATATAAGGTTGCTGCCTTCTGATCTTCTGGTCGACATCTGCGAGTGATTTTTATATGTTGTTGTTCTCGAAGCGGCTGGTGCAATGATTATAAAAAAAAATTCCTCGTTCTGAATGCTGTGTAAATTGGCATGACAGACTCCTTCTACACCCATAGAATATGAGCGCCACTGCCTTTTTTTCTCTCCTCTATTATCATACTTCTAATATTTTGATTTTGATTAGCAACTGAATCTGTGACGAGCTTTGGTCTTCTATAATGTAGCCAAAGAGGCTCCGTTGTTTCACAGACTTAGATCAGTGCGAAAGGAAAATAAAGTGGATGCAATTTCAGGATTTTTAAAAGATGTTTGTGGTTTTTCTTTCTTTCTTTTTCCTGATAGTGATAGCGCTTTTCCTTGCTGTTAGATAGTTTGTATTTCGACTTGAAAGAAATAGATCATTGTTAGATGTCATTTATCAATTTCCTTTCATAGAATTGGTTCTTGATGTATTTAAAATCCAGAATTTGGCTTGATTTAGGATTGTGGTTTGTTATTCTCCTTTTAATCATCGTTTGAGTTGATCTAATAACCTCCCATGTAGATAGGATTTGTTATAATTAGTTAAATACTGTTCTTCAAAGTATTAGTTTAATAGTTGATAGTACTATATGTGCAGGGTTATTTTGTTTTATGTGTTCAGGAGATTGTTGCTTAAGCATGGAAGATAGGTTGATTTTTATATATTTTTTGGTGCTATGATTATTGACGACGGATAAAATAGTTATTATGTCAATATTCGTGCGTACGACAAAAAGATTGATATCATCTTTGATTTCTGATGTCGCATTCGAGAAAAAATAAGGTTGATACACCTCAACAAAATCAAAGTGTTCTTATACCTCGACAAGATTGAGCCACCTTCATACCTGATCAAGCCATTCCCATATCTTGGACAGACCAACCCATTCCCATACCTTGGCCAAGTCAAGGTATCCTTAAACCTCTATGGATTCAAATTCATGATAATCCTTAAGATTTCAATCATGTGGGTCTCTGATCGTCTTAAGTGGAGAAAAAAGTCAATAATGTTAAACGTAGCCTAGAACCTAAAGGCATTGAATCTTAAAGCATCAGCTAGCTTCTTTAGCTGTTGATTCTCTAACTAACCAGATTCGAAAGCTACCGACTTTGTAACAAATTTGATTCGAATCAGATTCAAATCATGACAGTTTCTGATTCTCTGTGACACGTTCAAGGAATCAGGTAGTTATCTACCATCACATTGGCAATCTATATATATTCTATTTTAAAATCCTTAAGGTAAGTTCACTTTTTCACTAAAAAAACTTCATTGAAGCTTGGGCGGAGGGTCTTCTGCAGAGGGCCACTCCAATGCTTGCTGCATGAGGACTGTCTTGCAGGTTCATCTAGATGAGAGATTGGCATCCAAATCCGAAGGTGAACCATGTCCGAGTTGAAGAACGGATTTCTACGGCAATAGATTGGTGCTAGAGGAAGGGCCTGAAGTTCTATAAACTTGTGATCAAGGAGACTATGCTGAAAACCAGAAGAGCAACCCTTCAACGGTGAATCGAAAGAGAGCTCTCTCGGATGCTCACAATTGGACTGCTCCCTAAAGGCCTGATCCCACAAACAATATGGCGTCTTCGCATCCATCATCGGTCGAGACTCCCTCGCCATCGACGACCTTGGTGATCCAGGATCAGTTCGCTACACTGGTTCAACAAGTGCAAGCCTTGGCACAGCTGGTCCAAGGGCTCCAGAGGGTTATCCATCCGACTGCCCTTGCTCCACAACTCCATGGAGTTGTTGCCTTCGCTTTGTCGACGATCTCTTCTTTCAACCCACCCGAGGTCGCAAGCCATCCCCAGCAACCCAAAGGAGCCAGACTTGCGCAGGAGGGAGGAGCCTGCTCAGATATCGGCAAGCTCGGTCTCTCTTTCCAGCGTTCTCTCATCATGACTCGACACCGTCACCATACTTCCCTTGGCCGATCTACCCTACCGCCCGAAATGAGAGGATCCGGCGAGAGATCCATGAGATGCATCGAGAGTGGTGGCAAGAACTAGATGCCGTCAAGCAAGCTCCACAACCCCAATCGAAGGTGGAGCAGGGCATTCCCTTCTCCAAGAAGATCATATGGGAGGTGATCCCTCGTCTTAAGCTTTTCATCATCGAGCCGTACCATGGATCCATCGATCCCGATGATCATTTGAGCGGCTTTCGATCCATCATGATGTTTCATGAAGCATCAAATGCGATCATATGTCAAGCCTTTTGCTCTACGCTCAGGGAGTTCGCTAGAACCTCATTCAATAGCCTAAAGTTAGATATCATCAATTCTTTTGACGAGCTGAGTTGTCTATTGATCAACCAATTCGTCAGTAGTCGCCACCATTGATGGAGGATTGATTCTTTCTCTGAGGTCAAGCAACGAAAGAGGGAATCTTTGAAGAATTATCTCGGCCGCTTTAATACGACCATGTTAAAAGTAGACTACCTCAATCATGAAATGACCATGTCCATCTTGGCGGGTGAAGAATTGAAGAAAGGTGACTTCTATCTAGCTCTGGAGGTCAACTATCCGAAGAGCCTCTCTGACATGTGGCTTTGGCGGACAAGTACGCCAGAGTTGAGGAATCGTGGAGGTCAGCCCGGGCCGAGCAATCAAAGAAAAAGGAGGCCAAGGGTTCGGAGAAGAGTTGATTCCTTCGCCATACAAGCCCTACCCCATCGCCAGAGAGCTCTCCCGCCGCCGCCCAAAAATTATACCCAGAGCCTGGTTCGAAGGTTCAATACACCCCACTCACTGCGTCAATAGCACAGATCTTGATGGAGATTGAGCGCTAGATCCCTCGGCCGCCACCTCTTCGAGGGAACACGGTCCGAAGGGATATGATCAAGTATTATCGATTCCATCGGGATCACGGGCACAACACCGGAGAGTGTTGGCAATTTCGGAACGAGATCGAGCAATTCATCCGACGAGGCAGGTTGGACGGTTTATAAGAGCTCCCGAGCCGAACAATGAAGGAGATCGCCAACCTGAGCCTCGCCAACCTCCTTCGACGAATCCATCGATCGTCGGCAATGTCAGCATGATAGCAACGATTGTCTCCTCATCGGTCCGGATAGATGAAGAGGAAAATCCATCGAAGAAGGCTCGGACCGATGAACTTTCTTTTTCTGATGAAGACCTCCGAGAGATACAATACTGCATGACGATGCTTTGGTTGTATCTCTCAATATGAATAATTATGATGTACATCGAATTTTGGTTCATAGTGGAAGCTTCATTAATGTTTTGTACTTTGATGCTTTTGTGAGGATAAAATTGCGGATGAAAAATCTTTGGACCATAGACTTCACCTTAGTGGATTTCACTGGCAATGTTGTTATCCCCGAGGGGGTCGTCACGTTGGTGGTCCGAGCAGGCACTTGGCCCAGTGTAGCCATCATTCATATGGACTTTCTGGTAACCAAGCTTTGTTCTTCCTATAACAATCCTCGGTAGGCTTGGACAAATGTCCCTTAAAGCTATTATATCCATTCCTCATCTCGCCATGAAGTTTTCTACAAAATGGAGTGTGAATGGTCTAAGAAAATCAAACCGTGGCTCGGTATTGCTTTGTTGCTGACCTTCAATCTAGAAAGCTCGAGGTTGATGGGCTGGATGCTCGAGAGGATTTTGCCAAGCAACGGGGAGAACTACCCGAGGAGCTCGAGGAGGTGCCACTTGACGAAGCTCGGTCCGATCGAACCATAAGGATCGGGTCACAACTAAAAAGGAAGCCTCAGCAAGACTTGGTTGAATTTCTTCGAAGGAACGCTGACGTATTCGCCTGGTCTGCTTCAAATATGCCGGGGATCGATCCGGATGTCCTTGTCCATCGCCTTAATGTGGACGGGACGTTTTGACCGGTCAAGCAAAAGAAAAGGAGCTTCGCCTTTGAGCGTCAAAAGGTCATCGAGGAAGAGGTCGACAAACTCATTAAGGCTAACTTCATTTGGAAAGTGAACTATCCCGATTAGTTAGCGAATGTCGTCATGGTGAAAAAGTCAAACAGCAAATGAAGAATCTGCATCGACTTCACGGATCTCAACAAGGCTTGCCCGAAGGACAATTTTCCTCTGCTTCGAATTGATCAGCTTGTGGACGCTATCTCGAGCCATCAGATGCTGACTTTCATGGATGCTTATTCGGGCTATAATCAAATTCTAATAGCACCTGAGGACGAAGAAAAGACCGCCTTCATAATCGACTGAGGTATTTACTATTATCGAGTCCTGCCTTTTGGTTTAAAAAATACAGGCGCAACATACCAAAGATTGGTTAATAAGGTTTTCAAAGAACAAATTGGTCGAAACATGGAGGTTTATGTTGATGATATGTTAGTTAAGAGAAAGGAGGCATCCTAGCACATCGATGATCTTACAGAGAGCTTTGCAATGCTCCGAAGGTATTAGATGAAGCTTAATCCAACCAAGTGCACCTTCGGAGTTAGCTTTGTGAAGTTCTTGGGTTTCATGGTCTCCCAATGAGGCATTGAAGCAAATCCATAAAAATTCAAGCTCTTCAGCAAATGGCGCCTTTAGGGTCGGTTAAAGAGGTGTAGCGTCTTACCGGAAGGATAGCGACCCTCAACCGCTTTGTTGCTCGTCGGTCGAGAGATGCTTGCCCTTCTTCAAGGCACTTCGGTCGGCCAAGAACTTTTAGTGGACTCTGGACTGTCAGAAATCCTTCGAAGATCTCAGAAAATATCATGGCTCGCCACCTCTCCTCAGCAGTCTAAGACCCGGAGAGATGCTATACCTATATCTAGTAGTCTCAGAGGGCATCGTTGGGTCCATGCTAATCCGGGAGGAGAATAAAATTCAAAAGCCAATCTATTATGTCAGTAAAATACTTCGGGATGCTAAGATGAGGTACATTCGAATTAAGAAGATGGTGTTGGCCCTGGTAACGTTTGTTCGGAAGTTATGGCCCTATTTTCAAGCACATACTGTGGTAATTTTGATCGATCAGCCTATCAAACCAGTCATTCATCGTCCAGAGACATCGGGAAGGATGACCAAATGGGCTGTTGAGCTAAGCGGGCATGACCTCCGATATCAGCCTCGCCTGGCAATTAAAGCACAAATTCTGACAAATTTTCTCCTTGAGTGCAACATTCCTAAGGACGGTTCCACTCCAGATACCTCTGAGTAATCGAGGTCCGATGCTTTGTTGCTGCTTTATGCAGATGGATCATCTAACACATGATTCTGGCGCTGAGTTAGTCCTTATCAGTTCGGAGGGAGCGACCTTCGAGTAGGACATCCGTTTCTCCTTCCTAGCCTCTAACAACGAAGCGGAGTATAAGGCTTTGCTCGCTGGACTTCGCATCGCTCGTTATCTCAAAGTCAAGAAACTGAATGCCTATACCGATTCTAAATTGGTGGCTGGCCACGTGCGGGGAGAGTTCGAGGCTCGGGAGCCGAACATGATTCAGTATCTTCAAAAGGTGCGCGATCTGTCCTACTTTTCTGAATTCAAAGTCATTCAGGTTCCAAGGGCTGAGAATGCGCGCGCCGATTTTTTATCTTGCGTGGCAACCATGGAGTCGATGGATCTCGAGCGGAAATTCCACCTGGAAGTCCTTGGGAAGTCCAGCATTGCCGACGTCGATCGGGTGATGCAGATTGAGGCCGAACCAGCTCAAATATCTCAAAGAATGATCGCTCCCATCCAACAGAAAGGATGCAAGGAAATTGAAGATGGTCTGATTATGTCCTACTTGATAACCAGCTGTACAAACAATCCTTCTCTGTTCCATTATTCAAATGTCTTCGCTCGTCGGAGGCTGACTATGCCCTTTGGGAGGTCCACAAGGGCATCTGTGGAAGCCATCTTGGCGGCCGAGCTTTATGTCACAAAGTGTTACGCCAGGGATATTACTAGCCAACTATGCAGAAGGATGTCGACAATTTTGTCTGAACCTGTGACTCATATCAACGACATTTGAACGTACAGAGGCTTCCCTTTGCTCACTTGGCGCCTATATTATCTGCTTGGCCCTTTGCCAAGTGGGGAATGGACATCCTCAGTCCTTTTCTTTTTGCCATGGGACAGAGGAAGTTTCTGTTTGTAGCGATCGACTATTTCACCAAATGGGTCGAGACCGAGGCAGTTGCTCAGATAACCGAGGCTCGGACTAGGAATTTTGTATGGAGATCCATCATTTGCCGGTTTAGCCTTCCGCATACCCTTATCACCGACAACGGAAGACAGTTTGACAATCCCAAGTTTCGAGTTTTGCAAAGATCATGGCATCTGTCATCGTCTCAAATCGGTCGGGTACCCCCAAGCCAATGGAGAAGCCAAGGTAATCAATCGAACCTTGCTGCAAGGAATCAAAGCTCAGCTCAACAGTCCACGAGGGAGATGGACGAGGAGCTTCATCACGTCTTGTGGGCCCATCGAACCACCCAGAGGGTCCCCATAGGCGAGACTTCGTTCAAATGGCCTTCGGCACGGAAGCTGTCATTCTCGTGGAGATATGGCTACCTTTGCCATGGGTGGAAAGTTATTCGGAGGAATCAAAGGACGAATAGCTTCGAACCAATCTCGACTTGATAGAAGAAATCAGAGAGAAGGCTAGAATCCGAATGATAGCCTATTAACAAAGAGTAGCTTGCTACCATTCCTCCCGAGTCAAAGGAAAATCCTTTCTTTCTGGCGATCTTGTACTTCACAAGGAGTCTGTCTCAAACCATTAGAGCAAGGAAAGCTATTTCCAAATTGGGAAGGCCCCTATCAAGTTACAAAGTCATCAGGCCTGGCACTTACAAACTCTAGGATCTGAACGGAAAATTTATCTTCCGGACATGGAATTCAGACAACCTTCGAATATATCATCAGTAAAGTATGCTCCTACTGAACTCATCCTACTTGCAATAACAAGATTTCACTTTTAAAATTGCAATGTTAATGGTTTGATCAATTTTCTTTAAAGTCTTTGATAAGAGACATATTCCATCCGATTACCGACCTATGGGTCCCTCAACAAAAACTTGGCAGGACCGAGCACCCTCGGCAAGTCCGAGAGGTTTCCTCCGCATCTCAGTAACACCAAATGAAATATGGCAAGCCTCAGCAGGGCCGAGCAACTTCTCCATACCTTGACAGCGCCAAGTAAAATATAATCTTGCTCCGAATCTCAACAGGGTCGAGCGACTTTTTCATACCTTGGCAGCGCCAAGTAAAATATAATTTTGCTCCTAACCTTGACAGGGCCGAGCGACTTCTCCGTACCTTGGCAGTGCCAAGTAAAATATAATCTTGCTCCGAACCTTAGCAGAGCCGAGTGACTTCTTCGTACCTTAACAGCGCCAAGTAAAATATAATCTTGCTCCGAACCTCGGCAGGGCCGAGCGATTTCTTCGTACCTTGGCAGTGCCAAGTAAAATATAATCTTTCTCCAAGCCTCGGTAAGACCGAGTGATTTCTTCAAGCCTCAGTAGAATCGAGTGATTTCTTCAAGCCTCGGCATGACCGAGCGGTTTCTTCAAGCCTTGACAGAACCGAGCGTTTTTTTCAAGTCTCGGCAGGAAGCCTCGGCAGGATCGGGTGATTTTTCCATATTTCAACACGATTGAGCTGTTTCTCTAAACATTGGGGAAATCGAACGATTTTTTTATACCTCGGCACGACTGAGCCGTGCCAATTAACTAAGTAAAGGCTTTTGGGGGTATTCGGCATGACCGATCTCCCATCAAGAGCTAGCAAGGCCGTCAAGTCTTCCTTCAGCCTAAGACAAATCATGCCCTTTACCTTTAAAGGGCCAACATAATCCGGTGCACATCGGCAGGCCTAAACTGAATCATTAAAATATTTGGTGAAGAGCTAAATTTCTAAAACGCCCTCGATATATAAGCATCGGATACGACCATCTAAATATCTTCCCTAGCGAAGGGGTACCCTAATGGCTGTTTGTATATCTCGGCAAGACCGAGTCTTCGCCCCATACCCTCCAATCCAATGTATACGAGTGATTCATGCGTCGGAAAAAATGCAAAGACAACGATACATCGGAAAAACTAGCACTTCGCAAAACAGGAACAAAATAGCAAAAAGAGATAGATGTGCAAAAGAAAAAAGTTCTTTTATTTTAATAATATTTCATTAAAAAAGCTACAGCCTCTTGGCATTATAAGTATATTACAGCACAGGAAATACATAGAGAACAAAAGAAAATGTTCGAACGAACAAGTTCCGCCAACGATGCTGCATTAACATAGCTTTCGCCAATGATTTGAAGAAATCGGAAAAGATAACTCTGTTGAGGTGCAATCCCCGAAACATCGGGTAATGATATAGAAAAGAAGCAACATGAAGGAACTTACCTTCGGCTTTTCGGAGTATGAAATTCCTCAGGATGCAGGGATATGGCCGAAGGCCATCATGGAAGATGAAAAGCCTCAGGAAGAAGAGGCTTGGCGATAAAGGTTACCATGGTTGACGGAAAGCCTGTGGAAACCATGGCCCATCAACAATTGCATTTCCAATGGCCTTTATGGTTCCATAATGGACGAACGGGGCCAAGTAGAAAGCGCCCGCGTGCACTTCCCATATGACTTCTATCCCCCTTCTGTGCTTCGCATATGACCTTCATAATCCTCCCTTGAGGATGACACTCTTTCCAGCACCTTCTTCATCAACCCAACCATCGGGGCCAAGCCAAACCTTGAAAGAAAATTTCAGCCTTACAGCTCTCAACTTCAGTATGGAAAAAGCCATGGAAGTTTCTTTCTGCTTGCAAAGTAAAAAAACTTTCTCGGGTATGCTCAAGCACCCTCTACTCTCCCCCTTTTTATTGACGTCAAACGGGGAGCAGCCATTAACGAAGGGGGGAACTTCGGGACTCAGGACGCGAGAACTGCGTTGCATTCGAGACCACATGGCAATATCTTAACGGACTCGGTACTCCCCGGGGTATACTGGAGATATTTCCCATGCCACAATAAAAGGAAAAAGATTTCCTTTCAATCTTAGATCATAGGCCTTAAATGCAAAGAGTCATTCACGAATCCTCAAGATACGAATGAATTTGGAAAACCCTCCGCGGAAAAGAACGTAGTCCAATAGCAATCGAATGCTTGGCGTATACGAAAAGCAAGCTCGCATCGAAAAAAACAAAGCATTAATGATAAAATAAATGCCTTGAGAAAAATGAGATTTTTTTTGGCAAAGCCGAACTATCCCTTTACTTTGGCCAAAGCCGAGCTATTATCCTTACTTCGACAAAGCCGAAATATCCCTCTACTTCGGCTAAAGCTGAGCTATTATTTTTACTTCGGCAAAACCGAACTATTCCTTTAGTTCGGCCAAAGCCGAGCTATTATCTCTACTTCGACCAAAGCCGAGCTATTATTTTTACTTCGGCAAAGCCGAACCATTCCTTTAGTTCGATCAAAGCAGAGCTATTATCTTTACTTTGATCAAAGCCAAGTGATTATCTGCTTCGATGGATCTGGCTGGGTCAATCTCGACGGGATTGAGTGACCCCTTCAACCTCAACAAAGTAATCAAAAATTTTCAAAGAGATGGTTCATTTACTTGGCCTTATATATAATAAGCCAAGTTTGGGTAAGTCACGAGGGACCTAAACAAATTGTTTTAGCGTAAAGCTTGGACAGGGAAAAAATATAAAACTGAAGATTCATTCATATTGATATGGCAAGATGAGGCTTTACAAAGTCCCCTCAGTTACAAGAAAAATAAAAGAAAAAATTACAAAGACAATCTTCAAAGCTCAGGCTCAGCTTTGGGCGCAACTCCGGTAGCACGTGGGGATGGTTGACTTGGTTCGCCTACTTCGAATATAACTGAAAGAGGAGCCTCGGGTTCTTTGGCAATATGTTGATGGCTTTCTTCCCTTCGGTTATCTACTTCTGGATCCATGGCTCGGCTGGTACCATGAATGGCTTCAAGGTCAACATCCGGGATCTCTTTGTACTCAGCTTCGGTAGATAGCTCGGTCCCTGATGTCCGAGCATCATAATAATCAGCTTCTAAAAATGAGAGATCCAATTTCGGATATTTTTGGGAGATCCTCGCCCGTGTTTCCTCCTTCCTATACTGGAACGCATTAGCACAAGCTGCCTTGTGCTCATCCAAAAATTGAGCGAAATTTTTATACTCCTCCACAGCCAGAGCAGCATGTCTTTTGGCTTCGGTCACCTGACCCTCTAGTTTGGAGCATCTCTGGTGATTCGAGGCCCACTCCTTCCTTAAAGCCTTTAATTGGTTCTGAACTTCAGAACCCATCCTGCTCACCTGAAGACAAAATTAATCAGAATAATAATAGTTAAAGAAGAAAAAACCTAAAAAGGAGTAAGGAGATGCTATACCTCCTCTTATCGTTGAGACATCTTTGCATTCAGCTCCTGGATTTTATCGATAGCTTTCAATTTGTCATCCCTATACTGGTGCATCCTTTCCTTGAGGCCGTTGACCCTTGATTGTCTTTCTTCCACCTCTAGCTAAGATTGAGCGAGATCAGCGATGAGTTTGGCAATCTGGTCGTGATGCCATCTGGATCTGTTTACCTTCTCAGCAAGCCTTTTGTTCAAGCTGGTAATCTGATCTTACTGCTGCTGATATCTGCTCTCCTTCTCGTCGAGCCTCTTATTCAAGCTGCTTCTCTCATTGGCGAAACGTCTATGAGCATCGTTCCACTTCTCATTGAAGAGCTTCTTCAAGGATTCTACCTTCCAAGCATGCTCGGACTTACACTGCAATAACTCCGATCGAGCCTTGTCAGCTAAATCGCGAGCCCCTTTGAACTCGTTGGCTTCAGCTTGGAATCTGGGATTCTAGATGCTCATTCCAGAGCAACTCTCTTGGCTCGCTCTAATTTTTCAATGTTCGCCTGAGCCACACTTAAAGCTTTAAAAGTTTGTCGGTTGATCCCACCCTTTCCTGAAGGCTAACGACCTCCCTCCTAGCTTGAGCGCAGGCTCCCGCAACCAGTTTCAGACGATGGCATAGCGATCTCGTTATGATAGCGCTCTGCAAGTAAACTTTCAATGGTAAGATCGGATTGAACTACTCTTTAAAAGTTGAATGTTTAAAGGTTCCTACTTGGGAGATGTATTCTGATGCTATCTTGGTAAGCGTGTGGTTATCGATTTCGGAAAGAAAATCGATATCGCTTAGCAGGCCATCATGCCCAAATGCTGCAAAAACAATGTCCTCGGCCGTGGAGTCATCCCTCTCATATAAAACAAACCGCATCAGTGCATCCATAGTCTCATCAACATCTGGGTTAAGCGAACTTAATGCCAAAGGATTGATTTGTGGGGTCTCAGTCCGAGGAAACCCTGATTTGCCTCGCCTCTTCAGTCAAGGCTTCGATGTGGGAGGCTTCAGCTCGAAAAATTTCGACTTGCTTGCATTTTCCTTCCAATACCTCTATTGGGGAATCCTCACTCCAGATTTCTTCCTCATCTAAAAGCCCTTCTTGATCTACGGGCCTATGCTCTACTTCCTTCATCCTCCTCAATGCCTTAGCCTCTTCCTCGATCTCCCTCGGTCCTTCGGGAGGATATTCCTCGACAGGAGGCTCCTCTTGTGCCTCAGCATCCATGTCCATTCCCTTTACCTCCTCGATCAGAGCTGAGGGCTTTCCTTTATGAACGGAAGGTGATTTAGGGCTGCTAACCCCTTCCAAGCATGGTTCTTCATCTTCAGGTGGAGGGGCTATCGAGCCGGTCGACGACGTCCCATCCAAATCATCCAATATCACCATTACTGGTGAGTGGGGTGCCTTGATGATCTCTTCCTCAATCGCCGGCCTATCTTCGACCACCTGCTCCTCTACCATTGGTTCCCCCTCTAACGTGGGGGGGGGGGGGGGAGACTTATCCTTCGCCACTGGCACTGTCATCTCCTTCCTCGGTGCAGAGGATTGCCAATCAGTCTTGATTTGCGTCTTCTTTGAGCGTGATTTAGAAAGACGAGGCTTCTTCTCAGACTTACGCCTCTCAGAGCTGTATCCCCTCTAACGCTTGCTTAGCTCCCCTTTTATCTGGCTCATGAACTCCGACCTTTCGGCTGCAGACACAACAGAAGGTAGCTTAGCCTATGATAAAATCGTCAAGATATAAACAGTGTGGAAAAAGGACAAGAACCTACCTTGAGGATCGACAGGGCTAAGCCTAGCAGCAAAAAGGGCATCTTCTGCCAAGAGATCACTGGTCGAGAATACTCGGCCGCTGCGAAGGGTGATCAAATCCTTCTTTTCATGCTCGGATAGCATCGGGTGCGCTTCCAAATCCGTAGCATAATTTGTCCATACTCTGGGAAAATCAGAATCGATGTTCCCCTTGGCAATGAAGAATCGGGATTTTCATTCCTTTATGGAAGATGGATTGTCCAATATCATTTTGAATGATTTTTTAGGCCTAATGTAAGGCCACTCAGAGCTCTTTCCGGAGATCAAGCTATAGCAAAATCGGAACATGGAAAGCGTCGTTGTTACCTCGACGCGGTTGCACATCGATATGAACCTAATGATGTTGAGCCAACTGTTCGGAGCACCATTGTTGGACATATGTTGTAAAATCTCATTATCTCCTTTACCAACGGATGGATAGGGAACCAGAGACTCGCTCTCAAGCTCTCTTCATAAAGGAAGATCTCACGTCCTGGCTGCTCAGAAACTCTCTGCTCAGGTTTCGGTAACCATAGAGCGACATCCCGAGGAACCCTGTATCTCCAGCGAACTCTGTCCAAATCCTTCAAGGTTATTATAGAAGCCACGTTGCTCGAGCCCTTCATATTTTTGAGTTGAGAAGAACCAACTTCAAACGGGATCAAAAGAATATGGAGGAGAGAGTCTTTGGAGAAGAAGTAAGAAGATAGTGCAATAGGGGATAACTCCTCTCAGCCCTCTTTTTAAACTATCCTAGTGGAAAGGCAACGCACCATCAGCGAGGATCCCCAAATTTCCAAACTGCCAGCTCAAATGCCTTAAGCGCCGGGACTTGCCATGTGTTGCTCCCCCAATCGTTATTCATGAAAAATGAGGGGTTTTCGCTTCATCCATCGAGAAAAATGATGAAGTGACAACGTGGCATTTATGAAACCATCATTGCGCACCTCTTCGAATCTTTCCGTCCAAACGATACCATCTAGGACTCTACTCCCTATGCTCGAACTTACACTTTGGACTAGGGAGTGGGGGGGGCATGTGATGAGGAGTAAAATCATCATTATGTCAATATTCGTGCGCGCGATAAAAAGGTTGAGATCACCTTTGATTATTGATCCGCTAGCTGTCGCATCCGGGAAAGAATAAGGCTGATACACCTCAGCAAAACAGAAGTGCCCTTATACCTCAGCAAAACAGAAGTGCCCTTATACCTCAGCAAGACCGAACCATTCCCATAGCCACCTTCTTACCTCGGCCAGAGCAAGCCATTTCCATACCTCGGCAAGACCGAGCCATTCCCATACCTCGGTCAGACCGAGCCATTCCCATACCTCGACCAGGCCGAGGTACCCCTAAACCTTTGCGGAACCAAGTGCGAAAAAATTCAAATTCATGATAATTCAATAAGATTTTAATCACGTGGGTCTTCGACCGCCTTTAAGTGGAAGAAAAAGCCAATAATGCTAAACATGGCCTAGAACCTACAAGGCACCGAATCTTAAAGCATCAGTTAGCTTTTCTAGCCGTTGATTCTCTAACTAATCGGATTCGAAAGCTACCGGTGTCATAACAAATTTGATTCGAATTAGATTCGAATAATGACGGTTTCTGATTTTCTGTGACACGTCCAAGGAATAAAGTAGTTGTCTACCATCACATCGGTAACCTATATATATCATGTCCTAAAGTCCTTCAGGTATGCTCCCTCTTTCATTAAAAAAACTCTATTGAAGCTCAAGCAGAGCTCCCGGCTCTTGGAAAGGCCATTCTTGAGGACTCTTCTACGAGAGCCTTCTCATATCTGCTTGCTATGAATCTTCACTGACTTGGGCATCAGAGGGTCTTCGTTAGAGGGCCATCCCAACGCTCGCTGCGTGAGGATTGTCTTGCAAGTCCATCCAGACGAGAGATTGGCACCCAAATTCGGAGGTAGGCTGCGCCTGAGTCGGAGAACGGATTTCTACGGCAACAATTATAAAGAAAATTCCTCATTCTGACTGCTTTAGCCATGAGCATGAAAGACACCTTTTAGTTGCTGGATAGTATATGAGCGCCAATAACTTTTATTTTTATTTATTTATTTTGAAAGCACAACAACAATAATGTAGTCTTAATTTAAAACTAGTTGGGATCGGCTACATGAATCATTTTTCTCCATCTAGCTCTGTTTAGAGCTATATTTTCTTATATGATGCAAAAATTTTAAGTCTTTTTTTATCACTTTCTTTTATATGATTTTCGTTCTACCTTTACCTTTTTTTACTACATATATCAAGTCACTTTTTCACTCTCTTCTGCATAGGTATATTTTTAGGTCTACATTGTATATGTTCAAACTATTTAAGTCATTACTTTCTTAATTTATTATCAATTAGAGCTACTTCTATCTTTTTACAAATGATTTATTTTTTGTTATATATTATTTTGTGTTATCATATATTCATCTTAACATTTTTATATCTATCACATTCAACTTATGTATATGTATTTTTAATTGCCCAATATTCTATGTCATAAAGTATAAATAATCTTATAGCTATTCTATAAATTTTTTTCTTTAACCAAATAGGTACTTTATGATTATATAATATTTTAATTATACTTTTTTATTTTATTCAATCTGCTTTAATATTATAAATAACATTATTCTTAATTTTTACTTTCTTATAAATAATTGATCCCAAATACTGAAAATTATCATTTTAGTAACTTCATAGTCTCCAATTTGTATTCTAGATTTATTTTCATTTCTAACTGTAGTAAAATTACAATCTATGTATTTTGTTTTTATCCTACTTAACCTAAAATCTTTAAATGCTAATGCATTTCACCATAGTTCTAACTTATATTTAATTTCAGCCTTAGTTCCATCTTTTAGTATTATATCATCTGCAAATAATATGCACAATGGATATCATCCTGAATATGTCTAGTAAGTTCATGTATAAGCAAAAGATGAAAAAAGTCACTAGTATTACTACTAATACTTCTTATAATAGTAACTGTCTCATCATACATATATTTTATTATGTTAATATATCTAATAGATACTTATTTCTTTTCTAGCACATACCATAAGATTCTTATAGGGATCCTATCATATGGTTTCTTTGAATCAATAAAAACTATACGAAGATCTTGTTTCTTTTCTCTATATATTTTTATTAACCTTCTAAGAAGAAAAATAGCTTTTATGATTGGTGCATAAAACCAAATTAATTTTTTAATATTTTTATAGTACATCACCACTTATATTCAATTACTTCTTCTCAGAGTTTCGTAATAGCTTTGTTTATTTTGAAAGTATTAATATTTATGTTGATACATATATTAATTAGCTCTGTTGTTCTGCCGATGCAATTGCTGTTTATTCTGCTGCATAACAAGGCTGTTTAAATGGATTGATTGAATTTCAGAGTACTTTCGTGTGATTATTGAATTGGGTGGAAGAATGCCTGATATTTTTATAATGCCAAGTTTTGTAGTAATCAATCAATTCCCTTGCTTGCAGTTCCTCTTTTCTTTTTTGGCTTAATTGTATGATGCATACACATCTTTCTTCACCATTTTCTTGTTGAAATGTTGGTTATAAAGTAAGGTGGTTTATATTTCAACCTGTTGTGATTGAAAAGGGACTTCTGTCTATGGTGTTTGTTTGAAGGTAACTGTTTTCTTTAAGCATGTAGTCCTTTGCAAGTCTTGATGTGTTATGATTACCAGAAATCTATTTTTGATTTTGTGGCTATTTGTTTTACAAATATGTTTGATGTTAATGTCTGTAGTTGCTTGAGACTATTTTTTTAGCTTGAGACTATTATTTTGGAACTTTTCTACTTTTTGAGTCAAGAGTAAATTCGTTGTTCCCTAGTTTTTGTAAATCACTGTAACTTTTAACTTTTGAAATAACCTATCTGATAGGATTCTAAATGCAAAAAAGTCAATATATAAACCATGGATGATTCTATGGTGAACAGGGCAAGCTGTGGTTGGACAACAAGTGCAGAACAGAATAGTGTGCTATGTACATTGCACACCCCTATGCCTTGTTGGGCTTCCTTAAGATGAGGATATTATTAATCAGTAATGGTTGGTAATTGAATGTTGAGATAAATCTCATGTTGACTAGTTATATTGCACATGCTTATGCACACGTAAACAAGAAAACAGGAAAATGAAAAAAATGGAATTAACAGCACTAAAATGGAAAGGAGCACAAGGTACTTTTAATTTAGGAGTGTTAATACGAAAGTGAGAATTTTGGCATTTGTTGTTATAAAAGTGTGGCTTTGGACCTGTGGCTGTTGTGTAGGTCTTGAAGACTTACGAGAACACGTGTTGTCGTCCAAGTCTGCAGCTCTAAATCCTGGTGTATGAATGGTGATTCTCCAGCATGCCTACTCTCTGTTCTTATCATGGATGTTAGACCTGGTTAGTAGCAGTCCATATCAGTACTCTTGGTTCAGGATGGTGAGGAATCAGACCATTTGTTGATCTGGTGCTTAAGAAGCTGCGTTACATGGCTAGTTATTTGAAAATATTTTTCCTTGAAACATTTTTTTTTTGAGTTTTTTAAGTGGCTAATTCTAGTGCACATTCTTTTCTCGTTATCTACAATTGTTATGTAGATGCTGGAAACTTGTGTTGGAAAACCAATGACATTGACATGCTCAAGGAGCATTATTTGGGTAAAAAAAATTAAGTCTAACTTTTATTTGCTTTTGTTATGACGGTAAAGTTGAAGGTTAGTCAATGGAGAGTTATATTTATTTACATTGAAATGGTTTGTGTAAGTTTGTCTGTTAAAGTTTATCTGATGGGCTATGTTCTGCATCACATTTTTTAAGTATCTGGATCCACCTTTTTGGTCTGCAAAAGACCAGAAGGCATGAAAGTTGGTGGCAATGGTGAATTCAGGTTGACTGCAAATGGATTCAAACTTGATTAGAAAAGTTTTATCAGCTTTATTTGAATTTATTTTAATAAGGAATTTATTATGTATTTTGATCAATTCCAATTATAATTTGGTTTCTGGTCTTGATTATAGACCCTTTGAATGGCCTTAGGAAGGATGTGATGGAGTAGAATGAAGTGGCTAAGTTGGGAGAAGATTAGAACGGTAACATAGATGATACTATTAGAATTGGCATGGGAGGCCTTCCAGTTGAGGAGTCTGAAGTCCTTGCAGAGCAAGACGATAGTGATGCTGATGCAGGCCCCAACTTTGTATTGGTCATCATCGTTGATGGTCATGTTGATAGAGGGTACGAGCTTGTATGGGTTCCAGGGTTTTAGGGGTGAGGAGGGAAGGGGTTTAGGACTGAGAGAAAGAAGGAAGAAATGGGAGTTGGACATGTTGGGTTTCCTGCACCAAAATGGGGATATGTAGGAAAGTGTGGTGGGCGTTCAGGATTGGGTTTGAGGATAGTTTAGTGCAAGCAGATGCAACAACAGAGCCATGTGCAAATAGCAAGTTTTGAATCTTGCTTTTTATTGTTGCTGTTGATTCCCTTGTTTATCTTATCAGAGTCCTTCCTGAATCCAGCTGTCTTCTGTTATATTCTTATCACATCAAACCTAAGTTCATGGACCCAGAGTGGAGTGCTATTTTTTAGAAGATTACTGTTTGGTTTTTCTCTGAATCATGTTGCACATTTTCTTTAGTTTCTTATAGTAAACTATGGTACAAGCATAAACTGTTCTTTCTACTATTTAGCATCATTTTCTATAGGTTCTTCCTTGCCCTTTCACTTTTTTAAATATCATGGTAAAAGTGCCTCCTTGTTTTCTATAATCCACTGACTTGCTCATTCTTTTCCTTGGTTACAAGGTCAAAGTAACCGGAATGAAGCTGTGTGGAGTATGTGTGTCAGTGAAGTGCTTGGCGTCACTGCATTTGCCACCAGTTATATAATTGATCGATGCCTTTCTAACTTGTGATAACACAGTCTGCCCACTATTTTTACAAGGTCTTAAATTTCTGTAATCATCTAAAGAAGTTCTCTCCTTTTCTTCTTCTTTATCCCAGAAAAGGAAAAGGAACCCACCACCACCATCACCCTTCTTTGGTAGGGTTGGATATGAACGAGGACTACAGGGATAGAAGTTGATTGGAGGTTATGCAAGTTAAAGAGATGGGAGAGGATGGGAGGTTAGATAGAAGATTATTGCAGGGTAAAAGAAATGTGGACGGAGTTATTGCAATAGGATTTTAAGATCTGTTTTGGAGGTCTTGTCTCTGGACAGGAGCAGATGGCCATGTAGAATCTACAAGGTCAATTCTTGAATGTAGGCTGTAGTTTTTGTATGCTTGGTGTCTTGTCTTTTCTCTTTTTCTTTTTCTTTTTTGATAATTTGTATAAAATAAGCTGGAGTAGCTCAGTTGGTTAGAGCATGTGACTGCTAACCATTCATTGAAATGTACCTGAAAGGAGTTGGTTGTAGTCACAGTTTTCTTCACCATTCACTGTCAGCTTTGATAACCTCACCAAAGCATTTTGCTTTTGTATTTTGGGGAAGATAATTATCAGACTTGCATATTTAACCCTGTTAGCTTTATATTTTAACATTATTTACATTGGACATGATCTTTCCTTTCTGACCAACAATGTACAGCAGGAGCAATCAATACTGTTGATTGCTTTGGGCTGCAATTGTTGGTTTTGTTTCAGACCATGGCTTAAACCTTAAATATTTCTGATTACATTTAATTGAAATAGCATTGGATCTTTTTCTTTTTCGTTTTTTTTTTAATTTTTAAGTTTGAGGTTCTGTGATTGTTATCCCAGTTGTCAGAGTTTAGATGTATTAGCTTAAACCTTTAGTTTGCAGGGTTATTAAGGTTGATCTGTTTTAATTTATCATGACATGAGGGAACCATTGCTAATACATCTTGCTGGTCCCTCTGATGGTTGGATCATTTGAAAAGTTCACATGTATCCAAGGTAAAATATGAGCGCTGAAGACTGACAGTATATCATATTAAATATTTGATATGTGTTCTATTCATCTATTCTAAAATTTCTTGAGCACAAGAACCTTAGAACCCTAGGAATTAATCTTTATTCTGTTAGCTGAGTCGGTCTTGTACCAATTGGAGCTGCCGTGGATTTTGAGTATGCTATTCTATTGATATAAAATGGAGTCACTGCCTCGAAAAATAATTTGATGCAGTTCTACTTCTGAAGTTTTAAACTAGTAGCTGTGCCAGATTATTTGAATGAATTATGGAATCAGCGTAGGGAAGATAATTTTTTTTTAATGTTCTCTGATCTATGGGATCCACTTCAAATGAGATAAGAATGGAAGGATTGATTTTTCTCCTCATGAGGATGCGATGGAAGGGTTTGTTGTCTGGTCTAACATTAGAATCGGAATCAAATTTCATTAAAATTATAATGAGAATTACTCATTCCTTTTGTATAGAAACCAGGCTTGGAAGCAAAAGTTTTTAAATGAATTAGCCTGGATTTTTAAATGAATATGCTGAAAATGCTTCAAAATTTGTAAAGAATTACTGTAAAACCAGGAAAAAATAGTTTTAGCGGAATACCTGATAGATCCTATTATAACTCATTGGAATCTTATAATAATTTGAACCAGTGCTAATAATGTGGTTGAAAGAAGAAGAAATGTTTAATGAGAAGGAGACGAAAGAAGAAGAGTGCATTTGCTAAACTGACAAAATAGCATTGTCTAAATACTTAGTAGATCTTATTAGAGTTTAGTAAAAAATGGTCTGAAATACTAATGTAGATATTGGCTCGCCTCCACTGATAATGTGGTTTAAGCATAGAGGAGCACGTCAGGTAAAAAGAGGAAAAAAAAAGAAAGAAAGAAAGAAAGGGGTGTTAAATGAGAAGATGATGGGAGGAGAGTATATGTGGTTGTGGTTGGCTAGAATAAATTTGTAGTTAGAGCTCTGGATTTCAAATCCTTCTTATTTTCAGATTTCAGATGGAATCATAATCTAATTCCATCAATAAATCAGAAATCTTCTGATTCGAATTTAATTTGGAAGGTTGTTCCACAATCATCTCCCTCGGACGTCAGCAACTCCACCACGCTAATCTTGTGTTACCATAAACTCTAGGAAAGAGGCTAAATTGGTTGTGCCATTTTCCTGCTTGTTTTTCTTTCTAACCCTGGTGTGTATTAATCTAGTACGACTTATTGCTAGAAATCACAAATCAGAGGCATTCATTCACAGCCTATAGCATGCCAAAAATGCTGCACTTTGTTTGGCAGCACGGTGCACGGGTCCGGTCCCAGATGGAGGCGTGTATACTCTTCCAGGAAAATGGCTATTGGCACTAGCAAAAATCGTACCTCTAAGTCATTCAGAAAGTGGGGATGACTGCGCCATCTCTTGCACCTGCTTGAAAATATCAACACTTGATATCAGCTCAATACTGAAGAGCACTGTTGGCACTGCACGCTTCAACTCACTGAAAAATTCTGTGCAAGTAATCATCACGCACCTGGGTGTGCAGGTCGGCAGCTTGACCAGAGGAATTTACAAAGACGGTACTGAAAATCTCTAGCTAGAGATTCAAAATTGTAGAACTGTCAAGATAGCAGTGTTTTTTTCTTTTCAACCCCATAAACCAAAATTCTTTCACAAAGCTTGTTATCATAGCCTCGGCAGTTGCAGTTTATGATTATACCATTGCTTTATGCTGCATGTACCTTCTGCATGTAGCTCTTTCAACATTTTGAAAATCATGCTGTAAATTTGACCCATGCTACATATTAAACTTAATTTTGGAAATCATGCTGTAAATTTGACCCATGCTGCATATTAAAACTTATATAGTTAAAGCAGGAGCATCTTTGGATTCACGTATGGGTGAGTGAAACTCGTGCAATTGTTACAATGGGATGACTGCATTCATTGTGCTTACCATAGCCATGAAAGCTGTAGCCTAATTTGTTTAAGAAAAATTCCACGCAATTGAAGCTTCACACAGAAAAATATACCTTTACAATCATCACTCTTTAATAGTTATAATACCAAAAAATCATCTGAAGATTTTGACAGACATAAGCAACGCTCTCATGAATATGCAAGCATTCACTAGATATCATAGTTTAAAAGCTCATCAAGTCAACTCAAAAATTTTCCGGGTCAACTTGGCTCGTCAGGTTTCAAATATGACCAACTCATCAAGCTATTCAAAACTCAGTTCAATCATTACGATCTATTGTGACATTATATTATTTTTTTCTCAGAATTTCACCCAAAGCAAGTAATTAGAAGTTTCTTTTAGTACATTTAGTATAAAAATATAAGAATACAAATAGAACATGAAGGGACGAGGCTTCCATTCCTTGGCCGTCCAAAATCCCCATTGTTCCCCAAAAAGTTCATAACATATCAAATAGTCATTGATATCTTTTGATTTTTTTTTTAATTTTTATTTATGTACTAATTATATTTGACTATAAATTATAAGTTCAATAACAAAAAAATATATAAACAAATACATCTTGTTGTTCTAGTCTCACTGAGTCACACAGTTTTTGGATTTTTGAATTTTTAAACAGTGGAGATAAAATGCAAAAAAAAAAAAAAATTTGGTAAACAAATGTTTCTGTTTAAAGTCTTTCTACATTCGAGAATCATCAGAAATGCTGAAGCTGGAGAACTAAACAAACTGTGTACCCCGCAACAGCCCAAGTTCTGTAAAATACCATGGAAATAAAGCAACAGCCACAGGTCAAAACCAAGCCAAAACTATAGTTTACTCACAGCAAGAAACTGGCAGACATGCCAATGCTCCACAAATCAACATGGTAAATGACTGAAAACAAATAAGGAAACAAACTGAGGTTAACACTCTCAACACAATCACACGGTCATGGAAAACTTCTCAAACTTCTTCCTGCTGTGGCTTTTCTTGCTACTGCTTCACTGACTAAAAACAGTTATGATGAAGCGATGGTCGAGGGATTTACAAGGTTTGAAACAAGGAAGTTGTCATGCAGGTTACTGATGCCGTCCTGGGCATTGTGCTTCCCAGCAATTGGACTACTCCTAGTGCTGCTAGACAGCAAGCCAAAGTTAGTCTTCTGTAGGACACCAGTTGGGGACGACCTTAACCTAGGAGTTGAGTCCCATCCATTTGTCGTGAGGTTTAAAGATGAGCAGTTCTTATCATGGTCTGTTAAAGTATTGCAGGTGTTGGCCAAGACCTCTCCTAGTGGCCCACCCATGGAAGACTCCCAAGAGGCCGGTAGCCAACTTGCCTGCCGTAGGTTCCCATCATTTGGGAGGCTTCCTACACCTAGACTCGTATTATCAGGATCAAAATCCAGAGACAACTCTAGTTGAGAGATTTTATGTTTTTCATGCGTTGGAGAAGAAGAGGATGATGAGAAGTCTGAAGAAGCCACAGGGATTGAAATTGAGAGCTGGGTTTTGTCAGACTGCATTTCTCTTTCAGTCCAAGAGATGGTTGAGCTGTCGGAGCAGTTTTTCTGCCAGTCATCAATGAAATGTCCAAGGGGATTTGCTGGGGCATCTTGATCAATGAATTCCACTGAAGACACAAAGTTATCATTGCCTAAGTAGGAGTTACTTGGGAGTTTAAATGGTGAATCTGAGATAAGTCCATAGTTTGCTCGCGAAGGCAATTCCTCAAAAGGGTTGTGTTGTTTTGGAATGGGGCATAAGGTCTCTGTGGGCTCTGATGAGTTCACTGAATTTAACATGGAGAGGTCATGTGACTTATTCAACTCTTTGTTTGCTGGCACCCTGCAGAAGAACATAGACATCATTGCAAATAAGAATGATTTAAGTTTTATATGCTGTGAGGAAGCTATACAGTATTCACCTGCTATTCCTTTTTCAATAGGATATAGTTGACAAAAAATACCACTTAAAATAGTCGTTTGAATTTGACAAACCAAGTTTCAATAGGAATTCTTATGTTCTCCTAAGGATCAGTCTAGATTAAAGGTCTAAATGTAAACTATTTACATCATTACAAAGATATGTATGGATGACTGCACCATAAAGTAAAGAAAGAGGAAATCTGTAAGCCATTAGGGCTGCTGATCAATGTAATTAAGGATGGGAAAGTAGAAGTCCAACATGGGTGAAAAGAAAACTGAATCTTGCTCTTCAAGACAGAATTGAGATGTATGAACATTTTATCCATTCGAATGGGATATCAATTGCTTTTTGCTGTAATGTCTAGGAAATAACTTATAACAGTTCTTACATTACCTCAAATGATCGCCTAAAAGAAGCATCATCTCGTAATATGATAATAATCATCATGATAACATTTTTTTATAACAATAATATGGGTGTTCTCTATGCAGTCATGTAATATAAATTCCTATGGAACACCACGGAGTCCAATAAAAAGAAAGGAATTTTACACAATTTCGTTATAATATATAAATGATTTAACAAATGTAGCATCCAAATCATTTTTTCTTGTACTTTGCTCTTTGTTTTATAGTTTTCCCTCAAAAATCAAATGCAATACCATTTATCAAAGAATGCATTTTTTTAAAAAAAAAAAACTTCCATTTAGAGTCTTTTCAAGTTTAGGAAACCTTGGGTGTTGTTTAATAGTTGAATGACATGCTGATAATTGGTAAGAACAAGCTGGTGAACTTCTGGGAAACTTTTATAGGGTTGCCCTATTATGTGAAACATGCCATTTAACATCTACATACTACTGTCCTCTTTTTAGTTTTAAAGATTTTTTAGCTTGCCCATTTGCTTGATCTTTCATCTCAGAACTAGTTTAATAATAGTATATTTCCAAGACTGCCAAGCAACCAGCATGATACGAGTAATTGATGTGCTGACTTGGCATGTTTGGATGAACCCATGGAGATGTGCCATTCCTGTCAGCAGTCAAAATTAAATAATGTCTTTGAATCTCCAAAAGATTCAGATGAAACTACTCTTTGGTATGTAGCAATTGTTAAGAGGTTATGATGGTTTATAACTCCTACAAATGCTATCATGGGAACGGACTTGAGGAAACAAAAACCAATCTCAGGAATATATGGAATGAAAGAAGCAATACATTACCAGTCTCGCTGTTATAACTCAAGATAAAAGCAATGAAACTCGAAATGAAGTACTGACATCTGGATTTCATATATACCTGTCCAACTGTGTGGGGAAAGAATGAGCGATGCTTGGCTTCACATTGTTCGACCGCTGCTGAGCCACTGTGAAGCTGTTGGATGATCCACCGCGAGAAACATCTGGAGCTGTTGGTGTAGGGGCGATGATGGGCATCACCTTTGCGGCATGGCCGGTTTGGCCTTCCACAGGCTTTCTTGAACGATGGCGGCCCCGGTTCATGTGTCGCTCGCAGTACTTTTGATCAGCAACTGCATCTCTTGAGCACCGCCATTTCTTGCCATCGGTCCGACGGCATCTTCCAGGCTCTGGGTCAGCATTCCCAGAGAAAACTAGATGGAAAGTTCCCCATCCCACTGCAACATTTAAAAGAAAATTATGCAAGGATTAGGATTACACTACCAAGCAACTTAATGTGCACTCTATCAGGCGATAGAAAACAAAATTGTAAGTCATATGAATCAAAAAATAGAAAAAAAATTTTTAATTCTTCTCATAAAAATCACAACTCTCTATAGGAATCATTATGTAGCATATATTCCACTATTTAAAGGGCTTTTGTGATATATACATAAATTTTGAATAATATCATAGCAGAAAATCCCATGAGATTGAAATTAAAAAGAGATGCAGGCCACTTGTATATAAACTATTGTCACATGAGAAATGTCAATACATTTCCAACGCAGATTACCATAGAGAGATTTTGTTTATCAGTTGCCAAAGTTTTAGTCCACCACTAGTTTGTTCTTTTCATTGAAGATAATAGAAGTTCCAATAATCAACAGAAACTAAAAGTGAGGACAGCTTACATGTATTGGTTCCAAGAGATCCAGCTGAGAAGGAGGTGAACCTAGATGAGCTAAGACTTCTTCTGACCGAAATGAGCAGACTGGCTGGAATGGGAGCATTTGCATTCAAATATTTGTAGATCAAGGCCTGCTGTTCCAGTTCCACCCACTGAGAGGGAGTGAAGGGCCCCTTGACCCCTCCCAAAACCCCATGCATGCTCACATCTAAACTTCCAGAAACCAATCCTAAGAAGAAGAGAAAAGGCAAACGATTAGGAAGTACCGAAACAATAGGATGAGGCTAAATCTCACAACATATTATTGAACACAAGCTGAAGCAAACAGAGATGGAGACGGGGAAAATAACAAGAAGCAATAACAAATAGCAGAGCCTTGGAAGGGGCCTGGCCAGGAGACTGATCACTATAACTTGCCTTTGTTATTTATGGAAGCCAACCAAGGTGCATAAGAATGTAATGTTCTTCCCCTTGTTTTCTTTTTAAGGAAACAACCCCAAAGATAGGAACCAAATGGTGGGGGGAAACAACGTTTTTGCTATACCTTCACTCTGTCTATCTTTTTGTCCCATTTATTTGTTCTTTCTTGAGAACAAAGAGGACTCATTTCCATAAACTGCAACTTTAAAGACAGGTAAAAAAAAGAAGGGAATCAAAAATTTTTTTTTTTTTTGTACAAGACACTGAGGATGTCTCAATAGAATGCCATGTAATAGATCTCTTACTATCAATGCCAGAAGCAATATACCACCCCAAGTCCTATCCCTTGGTGCATAGAGGCTTAACACCAACCCAAAAAAGGAACAGCATGATCTTTTTTGCTGGCCCAAAACCTTCAAATAAGCATTTTGATGATGCTTTACCTGCATTGCCAACATAGGAGGATGCTGGAGGAGTTGATGACAGTTGTTCACTACGGAAAACGAAAGCATCTGGCTTGGATGAGGAGAAGCTAAGCATTTGCTCTCGCTCAGGGAACAGGGAAGGGGCCTCAGTCCTGGCCACCTTGGGGTATCTCCAATCATGTTCCTCAGGTCCACAGGGCCTCCCCTCTCTCAATAGACCAGACCTAAAGAACCCATTTTGCTTATTGGGTTCAGGGTCGGAGGGAGCCAGGGGAGGGGGGAAGACACCACCACAGAGAAAAGAGGCACCCACCAACCCCTCCATGCCCACCAACCCACCGAGGTCCATATCAGCCACTAGCACTACTACAAGGCGACCAAAGAAGGAAGGAATGCAGGCATGATCTCACGAGTTGGAGGACGGAATGAGGAATAGAAGAACAGGGGCAGCATTTTTAAGGGGGTGCCTGCGTGCGTGCGAGCGCGCGTGTGTGTGAGATAGAGAGAGAGAGATGGTGAAGTTTTTGGAGTGGTTTTCCCAGGGACAGGTAGCAGAGAAAGGAAATAATTGGGGGGCTGGGGTGGGGGTTGGGGGAGAGAGAGAATTTAGTGATTTCTTTTTGGTTGGTTGGTGTTTGGATGTTTAAAAGTTTCAATCAATAAAATTTGAGAACAAAATGCGTGAATAATGGATTTTCAGAGCCCAGTGAGCACAGCATTGCTCCTGTAAAGTTTGTCTCTCTTTGGACAATGGTTCGGCAATGAGATGAAATAGGTACTACTGTGACTGTTTCTATTAATACATGAGCCTAACATATCCATTCTCCACGGTGGATGTAACATGGCGAGAAACAAGAAAATTTGATGGAGAAAGTTAGATACGCATCCATTTTGCTATCAAAAACTGAAAAGAGAGCTAGAAGACCTGGCCATCGCTGGTGTGAACAATCCATGATTTTTGCTCTTTGATTGAAATTTGGTTGGATAACCAGATGGTCAAAAGAGCATCAAACCTAAGCCCCTTACTGGCAAAGAGATTTATGGTTCTGGGATGCAAATAACTGTGTTGCTAGTTATCATTCAGAACTCTTTTTCATGCCTTTCCAGTGAGATAAAAAGAAAGAAAGAGAAAGAAATTACTGCTTCAATATTGTTTACTGTTTGCTTTATGTGTTTTAAAAGGAGATCAAATCTATAGTGGCGAGTTACGTATTCCCATCTCTTGTGCTTTCTATCCAGTTCATTGTTTGCAATCTAGTGTACATATCTTGCAGCAGTGGTTCACTTGTATCTTCTCCCTGGTAAAAGACCGGTGGTTGTTTTCTCCCATTTACTCTCTCTCTCTCTCTCTCTCTCTCTCAGGAACAGGCACATAAGAGTAAATTCATATGACGGTTGTAAGTGGGCATGCATGGATAGAGATTCATTGCCACGTGATGCTACACACCAAATCCATACCCCATCACACCTATCTACTCTCTAGGGCCTGTACCTAATCTTCAACTCATTTTTCTTCCTCCAGTATGATTGCAGTCACCGTAATGCAAGATTTTTTTTTTTTTCTTTTCTTTTCTTTTAGAGAGAAAGAGAGCATGGGAAGAAGTTTCCACGCTAATAATTTATTTAAAATTGAAATCATTTACAAGGAAAAAAGAGTGTAGCAGTCCATAAGTTACTATGGAATTCTTCTTACCACTTCCCTCAGCCCTGCTTATCTCACAGATAAAGAGATCATAATCTTAAAATGGATCTAAGTTGAAACGAGAAATTTGTTTACAATTTTTTTTGAGTTTTCCTCATTCCATATATGTTATATAAATGATATAATCAGCTGATTCTAACATTTTCTCACATTGACCGATATCCTTTTCCTTCACAATTCTGTCTAAATCTTATTAATGTTGAAAGGTCGTCTTACGCAACTTAATTTAGATAACAAAATTTGAAGTGCAAGACTGGTTCGGAGCATTGCTATCAAAATACGTATGAGGAAAGCTATCTAAGAACTGATGATTGTTAGGTGTTTGACTGTCTATTTCCTTTGCATCTGTCTCAACCCTACGAAATGTGACGCGAATTTCTTATTGGGGAGTGTCTGCCATGAGTCCAGCTCACACGATAGCTATGAAAGGAGCCAATGTTTGTATTTTTTTTTCCTTGGATTCATCTACTTTGAAACATATCCACGGAGACAGTAATGCTCCATTATGTCATACTACCACTGCTTAGAGAAATACAAATACAGGAGAATGCATCAGTGATATATGGACAAAGCTCACCTTAAAAATGCTCTGATTCATCATAAATGATCAGCTTGGTCTTCTTTCATTATATCATGGTAGCTCACCTAGTAACTGCTCATTCTAACCCCTCATATGAGCTATATATATTAACAACAATTATCCCTTTGTTATCCAAAAGAAAAGGCTCTCTGTTCATGGGGGCCATTGCTTGGTGCAGTGTTAAAGGCTTGGGTCTGATAAATGCAATGACATGGTGCAAATAAATTCACTTGCCGCTTAACAATTAATTGTATTTAGAGTCGCATCGTTAAAGATCCAATGCCTTGTTTGGTACTAAAATAAGTAGACTCCATCATAAGTAAGTTGACTCTGCACTTTATATCTCTTGACCTCCATGTATGAGCGGGTTAAACCTTCAATTTGTGAAATTTTTGGCAAATCTGTGCTCTTTGGACCACTCAAGTTTCATGTGAGAGCATTCGCTCTACGAGAATAATTGAAGTCATATACACTGATGATCCAAAGTTCATATACTGTCACGAAAGGCTTAATTTGGATGATCCTAGAATCTTAGTAGAGGAACAAAAGATCAAACATTTGATAGGATTATGATGCTATTGAAATCCGTTCTTCAGCTTGAAGGCGATGCACGTCGAGATCCAGATAGTACTCTTCTATCCAAATAGACCTGCAAGGCAGCCTTTACGCAAGAAGCACTGAGATGATCCTACGAAAGATCCTCCGATGCTCAAGTCGACGAAAATCTTCAGCAATCAGATAAGAGAAGAAGGCTTTAGCAGAAGGATCTCCCTCCTTGAGGTGATTTCTCAAAAGCAATGGGTTTTGGTAGAGTTTTTTTGGGCTTAGATTGCCTTCGAAAGCGTACCTGAGGGGTCTTGAACTTGTATTTGTGTGCCACCGAAAAGGTGAGCATTTACCTAATTATTCAACGTGTTTTAGGAAGTTGGCATCCGATAAGGCCAAAATCCCATCGGTTATAGAGATCGGCAGCTGATAAAGCTGACAAACGCTTTATCGGGAATTTGAAATCTCATTGATCATGGACGGAGTGCTGTATTTGGCTCTCGTTTCTATTTAGGGGAGCTCACTTCGAGATATCCAGCATGGTTTGAAGCAGCAATGGTGCTTACGTTGAAGGGATGAGGATCGATCCTAGCAAGGTATGGAGATAGTTCGGCCTTGCCGAGGTTCTGAAATAGCTCAGCCCTGCTGAGGTCCGAAGATCGACTCTGGTATCGGCATCGAGACCAATAATAACGTCGATACTAACTCTAGAGTAGATAAGGAGATCGATTCTGGCGTCGATGCCGAGACCGACTCAGACATCGGTACTAAGACTGACTCTTGCTATTTGTTAGACTGTAGCCCGATCAATCAGTTCAAACATGACTTGATCAGTCAAATCAGAGATAACTCGATCTTTGTCAACTCGGCTTTATCGTCCAGCATGTTTATTAATGCGGTAATAATTTTTCTCCGTATCAAATCCTATTTTGAGATTAAAGATGATTAATAACTGAGTATAATTGTGTAGTGTCAAATACGTGGAAGAGCAAACCAGCTAGACTTTCTCTCTTTCTTTCTTTATTAAGCAAATTAAAAGTTGTTTTTATTTAGTTTAAGAAAATGAGCCATAAATAAAAGAAAAAGAAAAGAAAAGAAAAATAACTAATCAAAATCAAATTATTTGCACTGAACAAAGAGAGTATTGCTCTGTTTCGTATACAGTGCAAAAAATTACAGCTTCATAATATTGTGCATCATAAAATCTAAAACTTATAAATGACAGGGTGGTGCAAATATTTCACATCCGAGCAATTCTTTGACTAGGAATGGGCTTTTACCGGCAAAATAAAATATTTACGATAAGAGTGGCTTTGACCACCACTCCAGGTCCTAGTCACTAGGTGATTGGCGAAATCAAATCAAGAAGAAGACAGAGTCCGGTGCCCACATCCAATTGATTGAGCGTGAGGGGTTGTTTGAAGCTTGGCTACATCATAATTGACGTGGTGGAGCCCTGAAGGCATCCTCGAGAATGTTGGAGAAAAACTAACACGCATCAAGGGGCGTGGAGTGCACATGAAAACAAACTCCCGGCCCTACTCTCTCCAAGGCATTTAGCAACCTTATTCTCAATCTCGTGGTCGGAGAGAGAGGGAGAGAGATGCCAGGGACAGTGGAGCAGGAAAGATTGAATTTTTCTTTTAAAATTTATCGTGCGATGGACAGCACAAGTGTACTGAGAAGTTGGGGACTAGGGGCAGTGGCATCTTCATAAATGAGCGTGGAGAGTTTCTACGTTAGATGTAATGCAGCGAGCAAGCAACGTGATGAGCAGTTGTGGCACCATAAATGGGCAGTGGTAGCTTCATAAATGTGCATGGATATTAATTTCTACGCAAATATACTGCAGCAGTCGATGTGATGTATATAGTTGGTGATGTATAGTTGTGACAGCCATAAATGAAGGGAGGAAATATGTTAAAAAGAGCAAAGTTGATAGCAGGTGAGGAACCTGCATGGAGAAATCAATGCATGCGTTTGAAATTCAGAACAGAACCTCTTGCTATGTATCAATACGCAAAAGACTTCTCCGGCAATCAGATTCCATTCAAGATCAATGATCATGAGTTGTCTCTCTGACCATAATAATATTGTTTGAAAAAGAGCTGTTCTTGCACCAAATTTTTGTTGGCATTGTACAACTCCTCACTTCTTCGGCATCATTCTCAACAACTCCATTGTTTCGTACCACGAGCGCAGGACTCAATTAGAGTGACGGTATAGGGTAAAGGGTGAGGGTAGAGAGCACTTTTCAGGATTTGTTAAAATTAATTTTGCTGAAAATGCTTAAAAAAGATATGTTGACTTAGCATTTATTATCATGAAGCATTGTTGACGACGAATGGCTTCAATCTTTTAAACTCCTCAGTTTCTTTAACTGAGCTTTATAAAGCTTGGGCAGATATTTCATGTCACTCAGATCCTTTATGCTCATTGTCTCTTAATTGAGGAGACTCTACTACTATCATCCAATGACTTCGGCAGGTTACTCATGTAATCATGTTCCAAGCAATCCTTTACTCTATGATATCTAGTCTACCCTTCGGAAGATTCATACCGTTTAGATTCGTCATACAGATTGAGTGGCGGCCTCTGTAGCCTATCACTTTGTGTTTTGAATTTGAAAGCAGGGAAACTCCTGTCCTATTGTACTAAAGCAAATTCTATTTTCTGATGTATCAGAGTTGACTCGCACTAGACTAGTGTGATCATCTGCTTGTACCAAAAAAATAATAATAATAAAGAAAGGATGGGATAAAGCCTCTCCCAGCCTATAAAGATTTAATTTTTAAAAAAATTCTACTTGCTCTTATGTATACATATAAATTAATTAAAAATTTATTATTTACTCTTCAACAAAGCAAACAATGCGTATGAGGCTCCTAGGTGTCCAAAATCACATAAACACTCTTTTCTTTTTTTTTAACAATATAAGTGCAAAATTGTTGAAATGAAGAAATAGTACGATAATGTGATGACATTACTTCTTAATGAAAGATTCCACTTAATTGCTGATGTATCTATGCATTTTTAAGATTCTAGAGGGGGCATGTGTACAAATTTTTAATTATTCAAGGATAAAAGTTCAATGAGCCAAGTCAAGATGAGCATCGATCAACTTGGGTATAGCTTGTTTAAAAGGAGGCTAATTTAGCTGAACTTCTCGTATCATGTTCAACTCATATGTATTCTAAATCAAGCTTTTGATAAGCCAAGCTTAGCTTTCTTTGGTTATGTAATTTACTACTATTCATGCTTTGAGTTGAGCTTTGAAAATTATTTGAGCTTGACTTCTTTTCTAATTGAATGAAGCCTCGACTAAGATTCAATCAAATTAGCAATAAGCTATTGATAAATAATTCAAATTGTTTATAACTATATATGCTTATATATACACACGCACATACATACTTGAGGTCACTATTTCCTATTTGGGAAGGTTTCTAATCAAATCGGATTAGATCTAGATTTGTATGATGTATTTTTTTACATTGATGAATCAAATAGCTGAATATGATTTACTAACTCTAAAGTGCTTACATGACAAAAATCAAGTAATTTAAAGATTTCTAATATATACATCAAATTACTAAAAAGAAATAGTTTAAATAATATAAAATAATATTAAGCAAGTATTTTAGAAATAATAAATTATATTTAATAATTTAAATTATCGATCCTAAACTTTTAGCATCCAAATTTAAATCTGGTCAAATTTGAGTGAAGACCCTTTTAAATACAACCAAGCCAAATCCTTTCTATACGTTTGTGTGTTACGGTCTTCGTAAATATAAATATTTTTGTTATTTATTGGTTGTAATATATTAACAAGATAAATCAAAAAAATACTTCTATGAAGGAATGAAATACTACTAAGAAGGCACATTCCTATGATTCTTTCCCTAGTTTCAATGCCAAAAGGACTTTCAACAGCAACAAAATGTTTGTGGAACTACCATGATTGATAGCCACCAATGCTGCTAATAATAGTTATAAAGCACAACTATATTTTGTCAAACACATGAACCTTCAATAGCACCATTTAGCTGGCTTAATTAGTTCACACTCCTTTATCCACACATTCTCTTAAATCCAACTCATATGTAAGTTAATTAGGTGCTTAGGGTGGACCAATAACACCACCAGATACTATTATAAACCAATGGTCTAACCCTTTTTTAATGTCATTTTTTTAAATGGCTTGCCTGGATCAGCAAAGTTGTTGTCACCATAGCTCTCTAATGTGAACAATTCATCCACCTCATTAACCTCTTGCCGGACTGTAAGCATGCACCTAGCCCTTGTGGGGCGCAAAATGATGCCACCTACCACACAATAATTGGTGGGGCTTGGCTTCCTCCAACGCTCCCCCACCAAAATCCCAATCCCTGTATAAAATGGGTCCGGTCCATTTTTTTGGGTACACCGCTGGGACCACCGTTTCGACGGCCATGCGCGCGATGTTCCGCCCTAACCATCACCGCTCCCCACCCTAGGCAAACAAAAAGGCGGGAGCGAAAGCGGTATGTACGCGGCGGGAATCTTGACGGAAAGCGACGGCTGCCATTTCCCGATTCCCGTGCTCCCGCGTCCCCAACCGTGGTCCGCAATCATGCGGCTATTAATCCCATAAACTCTAGAACGCTCCCTGGGGTGTATTTTTCCGTACCGTACGCGCCCATAAATGTTTATGCGGTCAGCGGGGGGTGGTAACGGACGGCGCGGATGGATTCTCGTATAGATTTTATATTCGGAATTCCGTAAGGCAGCTTCGTCGTCTCAGCGGGTGGGGAGGTAGAGGACAAGGATCTGACACGAGGATTGATGGCGACGTGTCAAACCAAGCTTGCCCCACGTGGCCCACCGCCACGTGCTCCCCCAGAGGAAAACAGCTAAGGCTTCGTTCTCTACCCAAGAAAATAGACCGACTATTAACGTCTTCAATATGACTCCTCGTTTTTTCCACCACAAATTTTGTGGGGCCCGCGAACTTGTCTTCATTCTGGTTCGACTTTAGAGTCGACGTTTTAGAAAGGGAAAGAATGTGGGGGGGGGACGCGTTTCGTTTCGCTTTCGCTCGTTCCTGCTGTCCGCCGACAAGAGGGCATTGGGTCCCACGCCAGCGCAATTGGGTCTAGCTGGCAAATTTTTACTCGGATCTCATCAGGCCAACGCATCGATCGGTCATCTTTATTTATAAATTTTTATGATTTACCCGTTAGACTTTCATCGTCTAAGTTTTGACCCTGCATATAATCGAGGTACTCAAAGTTAAAATCGTTATTAAAGACTAGCTGGTTCTGTATTTGTTATCCAAGGAATTCATGAAGCTTTTTTTTTTTTTTTTTGATGATGATGAAAGAGTTTAGTCTTTTAGACTCATGTTGAGCTTTACGCTCATAGTCTTCTCATTGAAGAAAAACCATCATTAGATGGCTTCAAAAGGAGTGTCATTCGGGTTCCAAACCCGCAGCACTCACGAATCCGTTTCGTTATATTATAAGAAAGTAAGACGGACAAGATCCACACCAACTTGGATCATCACAGTCCAAAAGAGAATCCAATTAGTACCTTATCCTTCTTGCTTTACTGCATATAAACCACTCAACCAACTTCTAATTTCTCGATGTGGGACTATTGAGAGGGGCATCACAATCTACCCCCTTACAGAGGCGACATCCTTATCGCCAGAGGCACACTATCGCAACCATCCCCACGGATGTAGCACTTTGCCCTGTGTGACACTTAGCTCTTGCACTTCCGGCTGGTGCATGGCTCTGATACCATATTATAATGATCCGGGCCCCGAGCCCGCAGCACCCACGAACCATTTCGTTACAAGAAAGCAAGACGGATAAGGTCCACACCAACTTGGGCCACCACAATCCAAAAGATGATCCAATTGATGCATTGTCCTTCTTGCTTTACTACATATAAACTACTCAACCAACACCCAATTTTTCGATAAGAAACTATTGGGAGGGACATCATACCTACCAACCCATTTCTTCATGACATCTGGACTTCTCTACGGGATGTCCACAGAGTCCAGATCCGTCATGTTTATTGGGAAGACAATTCTGCTACGGATTGGATTACGGCTTCAGTGGCTTAGCATACCGGCTTTTGGATCTGGAACCAGAGCGGCTCCTGTCTTTTTATTTTTAAACAATTAATACTGTATTTTGATCTATCCGGATTGTTTGCAATAGATTAATGTGATCATCTGCTTGTATCAAAAAAATAAAAAATAAAAAAAATAAAATAAAATTATTGGTACGAAACTTACTGATTAATTTGATGTATAACCCATATGATAACTTAAAAAGACAGCTCAGATAACTGCCAGCCCAGCCCTTAACTCTTACAGTGACCAACTAGCGTTCAAACTCTACTCATTCTTGGCCAATCCATAATTTGGAGAGAGTTTTGGTTGTTCTGATCAGATGGTGACCATAAAGGCCTTCACGTCAAGTTCAACAGGCCAATTTCCAATGAATATAGTAATCAAACAAGGCTTGTTATCGCTAAGCTCGGTTGATGACCTACGGCTCTCATCGTAGGTGGGTGTTTTGTCCTCCTACAAAGTGAAGTAAAAAGAACAATAATAATAGTAACAATATATTAACACATGTTGTGTATTAATCAATGTTTTAAAAATTGGAACGAGTCAATCGATCGAATCGATTCAATCGAAAACTGCTCATCAATTCGATTCGATTTTATTATTAAAGTTGGCTTTTATATGATCCGATAAAAATCGAAAAAATTCATTGAATCGGTCCGGTTTCAACCGATCCAACTCGGCTTTTAGATTTTTTTTTAAAATTTTTATTTAAATTATATTTATATTTTATTATTTTATATTATTAAATTAAAATTTAATTATAATATTATTTGATTCGATCAAATCGATTCATCTGGTCGAACCGATTAATCTGCGATTCAAATGTTAAGTCGGTTCATTGGCTGATCGGGTTTTCAAAACATTGGCATTAATTGTTTGAAGTTGAAGAGCTGTTGGTTGGTGAAGGTTGTGGATTAATGTCGTGGGATATTGTACGATTATGCAAGGAGATGGAAAGAGTACTGGAATGTGGGGCTATCACTAATTTAATTTCTAAGCCTTCTAATGTGGGGCCTACTACTAATTTAATGGCTAAACCTACTTTTTTTAAAGCCTAGATTAGCTCCCAAGCCTAGAGAGAGATCTTGAATGCCTTCAAAATGAGGATGGATGGCATGAAAGATGTAGCCGGTGGCCTGATCGGGTCACATGGATGGTTTGAGTACACATCTAGCTAGGAGTATTAAATGATCCAATTAGCTCAAGCTCAACTCGAGAAAAAGTTTGATTCAATGATAAATGAACCAAACTTGAACCACTATATTAGGCTTGAAATTCGAGCAAAATTATCAAGAATATACGTACCTACCTTAATCAAATGCAAATTCAAATAGGCTCGAGCATATATTATGCATAATATATATTAGAGTTAATTCCAGTAATTTCTTTGAAGGTATAAGAAGTTCATTCTTAAGTCCAACGCTCTAAAGTATAATTAAGGGTCATTGCCAGCTTGAATTTTAAATGTTAATTTAAATTTAAATCTAGTATGAAACAAGCTTTAGTTCAATTTGAAATTGAGCTCCTAGTTTAAACTTTTGAATGGATGGTTATCCCAATTAAGGATTTTTATATTGATCGGTCGGACTCATGTTCAGCTCAGTTTGAAATTAAGCTTGAATCAAGCTCAAAATGATGATAAATAAGCCAAACCCGGCCTCAAACTTTTAGTGCAAAGATGATTACAAATGAAACTTGGTCAGATGTTGGCTCAATCAAGACTACATCCCTACATCTGGCAAGGCCAAAATCAGTTAAAAAGTGCTGCTACTGGTTCACTTCATTGTTCCTACGCTTGGTCATGGAGGATTGTCCAAATTAAATAAACTTGAGTTTCTATTTGAAGAAGTGGATCTGCAAGTTTAGAATGCCTCTCCAAAAGAAAAATGATTGCTATTGTGATAAGTGCAAAGTTATCAATTTCGTTCGTTTCGTTTCAGTCGTTTCGGTCGAGACGTTTCGTTTCGGTAGCTTATCCGAAAAGATAAGTACTACGTTTCGTTTCGAATGATTTTTCGATCGTTTCGGTGCGTTTCGGCGTATTTCGACCGTTTTAGGCCATTTCGGTATGTTTCGGGTAAAATATGTTTTGGAGATAATTTATGAATTATTAAACCTTTCAAAACCATTTTATATATATATATATATATATATATATATATATATATATATATAATATTAAAAAAATCCTAGTTACCCTATTCTCATTTAAAATATATATATAATAACAAAAAAAAATTCTAGTTACCTTATTCCCACGATCGCATCTCTTAAAAACTCAAACTCTTTATTTTATATATTATTATTATTTATGAAGAATATAAATTATGAATAAATTTTTTTTATATATATATATATATATATTAAACTCTTAAAATTTAAACTTTTTATTTTTATGTTGTTATTATTATTTATAAAGAATATGAATTATGAATAAATTTTTTATATATATATATATATTCTAAAATGAAGTAATCGATTCGATACTAAAATATTTTGTTTCATAAGCTAAATTAAATATAATTCAAAACGAAATTGATAACTTTAAATAAAGGTATTCTTTTCTTCCATGCATTAGCTGTCAATCTTTTTGCTTGGAACTTTCAATTGTCATCTGGCCTTCTATATTTTTTACTCTCTCCTAGTCTTCCATGCACATGCCAAACACGAGTCAAAAGTCCTTCCTTTGAGCTAATTTACGTCACCTAGCGTGATAAAATAGAGAAGGTGAGGGTATCCAGTTCCTTGGACCCATATGATGCGTCTCATATGTTGTCTCTTCTAAATTTTTGTCCACCTATATATCTTCGTTATCTAGGGAAGTGAGCCAATGGGAATCATTAAAAAAAAAAAAAACAAAGCCTTGATTTCTCGAGGGCTTTTATATAGCACACAAACTCAAGCTAGTGACGTCTCATGTGTCAAGTTCCCAAAAAAACAAAAAGAAATGTCTCCTGTCTTTTTCTTCACCAACATAGCCGTATTATTTATGTACCATAGCAATATAATTAACCATGAGCTAGTGTGTATTTTTTCATATAGAATTCAATTAATTCCACCTTTTTGGTTCCCACGTTTGATGGGTATATGTAGCCCCCCAAGATAGCACAAAGTCTATACATGACTATTTCTTGGTACATGGTAGAAAACAAGTATGAAATCATTAATAAAAAGACACCAAGATGAGATTTGGGTTACTGGGATATGAGAATGCTTTCCATTTTTCAAATTTTGTTTGTATGCGGTGAAAAGAGGGCATAGAAGGAATGGCACATATTAACCTGTCCAAAGCTTGCATGTTGATGAACATGTAGGCAATTTATTAAAGGCATAGGAATATTACATTTGCATGAATGAGATAATATCAGTCAATTTATCCCAGGTAAACGCAAGCCTATTTTGATAGTTCTATTCCTAATAGCTTGCATGCAAGATCAAGAAAATTGATAATTTATACTTGTATTACTTGAAAATAAATCAAATTAGTAAACAAATTCAATCCACCAAATGTGATGGTTTTGGCATTGCAATAATCAGAAAATCAGCCACGTGTATGCTTATTATTTCATTGTTTTCCTTATTTTGTATACAATTTATAATTACTAATTTCATGGTCCTAAATTAAAACATGTATGCCCTAAAACATTGAGGGATGGACTAAATTGATAATTGTGAAGCGAAAATTTCTATATCGTTTAGCTACTAATACATGACATTTAGAGGATGACTTCAACTCTCTAATTAAGACCTTTTGAGATGATTCACATTCACGGAGAAGCATGTCACTGCATGCGTTTATAACTTGAAAATATAATCTAAGGAATGAGTTCCTTTGCAGACTCTATACTGTAAAATATTGTGCATATTTGGATAACTACCATGTACTTCATCTTGAACATGATATGTATAGTTCATCTATATATAGTCCATATTTGTATGGCACTAATAATAATTCCTTCATTATTTCTTAAACATAATCATAGCTGTCAAGACAAGTACATATCCTGGTAACCTAAAAGAATTATAGAACTAGCTAATTACCAACCTTACATTGTTGTCCTTTCTACTTGTGCTCTTTTAGTCTCAAAATCTAAAGTTTCAACTAAATTTTCCATCAGAGATATCGAATGCTCCAATTATGTCAATCTACTTATAAGTTGGAACATCCGATCTCAACTCAAAATTTTAGGAGAAACTAAAGAGCTAGAAACTCAAAATCCCAAAATTTGTCAGCACAAAAGATATTTCCTAGATTGAATGCCTGTCATCTCTTTTCCAAGGCCTTCAACTTGGTTGGTAGTGATGGCACATTGCCGTTATATGTATATATTATTTTTTTATAAGATCAAGTTGCCCATGTGTCAACTTGTTTTAGAAAATGCTTATAGGAGGAGCAAGCAAGTACAGTGAGACAATAATACTATAGTCCAGGGAACGCCAATGGTTACCTCAAACTAACATCATCTTGGCCCAAGTGGGATATCAAATTAACTGTGCTAAACCCCAACTAGCTGTGCTCGTTTCCCTTTTTTTTTTTTTTTTTGTTTCTTCTCTCTGCCGCACTCGTGCTGAAGACATCTCGATTCCCTGGTCATGGCTACAGTTCGATCTCATCATTTCAAATCTCGTTGAATGTGGGGTTTTCCTTTGGAGCTGATCGCCATGACTCCACAACTGCCAGGCTGGACCATGGTCAAAGTTCGGGCACAGATCGATGTTCCACTCTCTTAGGCTCCCTCCCACTGCAACCAAGTCTTGTGGTGTCTCCATTGGCTCCAAATACTATGTTCAAAGTGTTGGTGTCCTCTTCTTGCAACCCCCATGGTGAGGCCATGCATGAGTTTGTTCCACTGATGTTATCATCCTCATGCCATATGATCCTAGGTTTGGATATGAATGTAGTTTTCTGCTGGTCCTTCCTTTTTGTCCTCTGGGCATTGGTAGTACTGTGTATGTATTGTATGTGCTATAGCATTAATAAAATCAAGTGATGAGGCTTGCATGCCTCGCTCCTACCAAAAAGAAGAAGAAGAAGAAGAAAAAAAAAAAGTTTTGCCAACCCACAGTCCCTGGCCTAGGGCCATTGATCATGTTTGCCTTTAGCTGGGAGTTTGATCAGAGTTGTCTTTTGTTAGGATGTCGTTTAAGTGCATGTCTGCCAAGAATTAAAAGAGGCCTTGGGGCCAGCATCCATCCCTTCTTCTAGCTAGCATCCGAGGTGGTAGGTCCATGAGCTTATAATTGTAACTATGCACCTCCGTGCCCCACATCAGAAGTGATATCTGCCTCCTTTTTAAGGCCACTGATCGATAAGATTCAACGAGTCATGCCGACACTTCAGTCGCAGAGCCACGAGGCCAGGCTTGCTGTACGAGTGATTATAAGACCCCATATTCGAGAGCATCCAAACTCAATCGAAGCTACTGAAACCCTTTTGGTTGTAGCAACTTTCAGCTGATTTGATCATAAGATAAGTACAGGAACGGAGACTGCAACAATGACTCCTTGAGTAACATCATTAAATTGACCTTACCCAAACAGTGTTTGAGCAAACCAAATATATTAAAATTTGTGTCGTGTATATACGTTAACCTAAATAATTAATGGATAGGAGTTAACTGATCTAATGTAGCTTTGAACAGTACCATGCCATGCTAATGCCGTCAGTTTAGTGTTTGGCATATATAGAAGAGGTAAGAAGAGATAATGCCATGCATGTGATATAATAATGGATATTGGTGGTTGAGAAGATGCATGGATTCGGCTTAGAGAATGTAGGTCTCTTTCGTGCATGAAAGACAGCCGACATATACTATTCACTTGACACCATATTGCAATTGGTGGCAAGAAAAACACAAGATAGAAGTCCTGCTAGTGAGATTAGAAGAAGCTAAAGTAAGAAGGCTAGGACATGAAGATACCACCAACACATACTGCCTCGTAAATGCAAAGAGGATAACATACAATATTCTGCACCATTAGTCTATAACGAACAGCTTAGTTTCTTTTATATTTCTCGTTAACCAAGATTCTGTGCATGCGTTAGCTCACATGTAATGGTGGAATACTTTCATTTTTTAAATGAAGCACACCAATTAATGCCTCACGTTGCATATGGGTGCAAAGTGTAGCACAAAGCAACTCCTACTCCCCTCGATTGGTGGACATCGAGTACGCCAAAAAAAAAAAAACCTTGGCCTCAAATTCTTAGAGCAGGGATTCGAGCTTCATTATAAATATCTTTTCCAAAATCAAAGGTGCAAAATTTGCAAATAAATATTCAAAAATGAAATATTTGTAATTATATTTTCTGCTACTTAATTGATCGGGTGTAAATAACGCTATTCAAAGTTTTTCAACTTCATGCTATATTGTGGAAGATGCTTCTAAAAGAGTTGTTACTTGGTTCACCAGCGAGTTTAAATGCATTCACCCTTTATTAAAGAACTTGAAGGCGGTTACGCTAAGCTCAAGGATTCTCATCTATCAATGTATACCTAGGGAAGGTCATCCCAGTTGATTTCTTAAAAGATATGGCTTATAACCTTTAGGAGTTGCAGTCATGGACCGAGAATTTTCTGTCTCAGCTTAACTTGATAATTGAAGCAGATACTCTTGGGAGCACTCTATGGCATTGTAATGGATTCCTTGAGCTCACAAGTCTAGTCCATGTGGCTACCTATCATTTATATTGGTGACTCTAGCACTATACCCAAGCAATCACTGCTAGATGAAAAAAGTCTTGTTGCGCTGCCTCTAGTGCAGTAAGCACGTATCGGTCATGCGGATTAATCATTCGTGCATGCTGATACGCATGTAGTGATCCAATGAGCCTTGTTGCACACTGCACGTGCACCGATATGTATGAACGGTCAATCCACGCAGTCGGTACGGATGGTGCAGTAAATCTTTTTTATGCATGATATGTTTAACTTTGGACCAGTCTATCCCATGGTCAGAGTGATGGGTGATACTTTTTAGGACAAATCTTTCTAAGCATGCAGTGCGCGCACTGATTAGCCACACATGTATGTGAGTCATACGTGCGATACGTAAAAGAACAAAATTATTCTTGGTATGCGTGATTGTACACGTACAGGGCCAATCATCGTGCACAGTGCGCGTGACCTACACCGTACCTAATGCATAAAGTCCTTTCCTACTTTTTACCTATAGCATGGGCCAAGATAGTTTCCTTGCTGAAAAATGGTTTTATGCTCCACGCATGATGTATGACATGCGCACCACATGCAGTGATTGATCTGTGCATATGTGCAGCAAAGATATTTTTGTTCTTTTTGTATTGCATATATGACTATACATGCATAGATTAATTATCGTACGCGATGTGCACGTTTTTGTATCATGGGATGCACAAGAACTTTTTCTTCCTTTCTAAATAGAGAGTGATCTTTGGGAAAAGATTTGCTGCGCACATCGGTCATGTGGATTGGCCGCTCATGCGTATCGATGCATGTGTAGTGGCCCAATATCGCATGCTCATTGATATGTATGGATGATCAATCTGTATGATCAATATAAGTTTACTATATTAAAACATAGTGCAGCAAAACTTTTTCACGTTCTTTGATCGATAGAAATCTTGGCCCATTCGAACGAAAGTCGTAAAAGTATTATTTAATTAAAAAAAAAGATGAACCATTTGACAGTTAGGGCCAGCCAAAGGCTGGCTCCCAGCAGACGGTTGCCTTTTCTTTTCAAAATTTTCGCAATGTTAGAACACTGGGATCTCAAGGGTACGTAGGCCCCAATGTTCTGGTCATCAAGGGTCACCTGTTTTAGTCTAATTTAAATTTTTATTTTTAAAATAAATTCCATCACTAGCTGTTTGAAAAGAAATGGTTACTTATCCTTATTATTCAGCGAGAAAGAATTTTCAGTTTAATTTTATTATTATTATTATAAGTCTGGTTGGTGTAATGCCGATTATCCAATTTTAGATTTCTATTTTTTAAATTAATTATATTTTCTTGTGTCTAGATGCTTTTAAATGAATGGTTGCTTGTTTTGACTATTTAATGTAAATTGTCACTTTTTACATTCTTTTATTTGTTATAAGAGTTCAGTTGAGATTTTTTTTTTAATAATTTTTATCAAAATTCAATCTTCAATCTCATTTGTTCATCCAGATATTTTTAACCCTTTATAGCAATTTATTTTATTCTTGATCTTCTCTTTGTTTATGGCACCAACTACTACAACGAAAAGAATGAAAAAAAAAAAAAAAAAAGCTTTGTTACAAATAAGAGAAACTATGTGGAAGTTAGCACATACCCCCCCCCAAAAAAAAAAAAAAAAAAATCTCAATGTTTCTCGTAATCAAGTCATTGAATCTTCTTTGTTTTCTTTTTCCTCATTTTCAATGATGTTCTTTAGTTCCCAAGATCTTGAAGCGTGGTCCTCAGAAGTCTTGAAAGTGTTGAGCATTACATGATCCTCATATATTTATCTGCATCTATAATGGAAGAAATCGCTATCATTCTTTATTTTTTACAACTTCCTTTGATCCTCTTTCCCTTCTATTTTATTCTTGTGCCTACGTCGACACCTATAAACATCTCATCTAGTGTGCCGTGAAATACAAACGTTAACGCTGCAACCAGTAGTGCTTACTAGGTTTTATCATTCTTCCACTCTTCCTTTTGTACAATAATCTTCAATGCATAGCAAAGTCCAGTTCACATAACGAGCCTACGATGGAATTGGTGATGTGGTATCAAAAGAACTGGAGATGAGACTTCTTAATCAGCGAGACAATCTATATATGGCATCAGCCATGGACAACTCGATCAGCAATCTTTCAGCCACCCCATGTTTCACAATGCTCAAGCTTTGATCCAAATTTTTTTGTAAAAATTTAGGCCCATCCAAGTCCAGTCCAAAGGTCTAGGTCTAGTTCTCCTGTGGACTCTCTCTCCTGAGGCCCAATAAGTGGCCTGTCAAGCTTGTTTTGTTGAAAACTGAATCAAATACTGTTGAAAACTGGCCTTTTAAATGAGCCCACCATTAATAATGCTGTTTGCCAAAATGAGAATAATAAATAAAGATTAAAGAGCTAGTTCAAGCTCAATTTGACTACTTATTCTTACGACTTCAATGTGATTTCGGATTCGTTTAAATTTTAGCAAGGTCAGATGCCCCATTAAGAAATTTAAAGGATAAGTAATCACAAATTTCATATGGATATGCTATCGTTGGATAATTAGAGTAATGAAATGAGCAAAAGCCATTTGCTTGTTTTGTGCTCCATGAGAGCACCTTTCTTAGAGTCACATTTTGGATGGCCAGATACCATCCATCACCTCGGAGAATGAGCAGTACTGCTGACATCTTCCATTCACATGTGTATGTTTTATACCCTCCATTTGGTCCGTGGTGATGCATTCAACTTCGATTATACTAAACACATAAAAACTTTTAATTAAATATACTTATTTAAGCGCAGCTAGCATTTAAATCAATCAACCAATCAAAAATTTCTATAACTTTATACATAATAACCTCAAAAAAAATATTATTATGTTTTTATGCTCTCATATATTCAGTTGCCCGATCAATGGTAAATAAATTTTAAAAAAATTATACATCAAATACATACATACATACATACATACTATATATATATATATATATATATATATATATATATATATATATATATATATGTTGTAGAATTTTTAATATATTACCAATGCATATCTCAATTAAAAAAAAAAATTATCCTCTCTCAGTATAGGGTAGACATGTAACTTTGTAGAGACCACTTGGCTTTGCCATATAAATCCATCTTTTAAAAGGGTGTCAAGGAATAGTCTATGTAATTCTTCTATATACATTCTTTTATACTTGATTAAAAAAAAATTTATGAACAAGTGCATCCAATTGAATAACTTTTATAAGTTCGTATACTTAATTAAAAAAAAAAAGTATACTCAAGTTATCATTAACGACCATTATATAGCCTATCAAGTCATCATTAACGGTCATCAAAAATATGTTTGATAGAAAATTATATCTAAATTGATATAATTAATTAAAAAATAACATAATAATTTAATTAAAAATCTTAAATAAATTCATGTACTTTTGATGTAATCATATTATATGATTTGAGAAAGTTTTTTCTATAATTTTATAATTATTTACATATTTAAGGAATTATTTGGTTTAACCAATTAACCAAATCCTAAGTCTGTTATAACTTTCTATATGTAATAAATTTTTACAAGTGGAGCTATGTTATTTCTTATGCTAGTGACTCGTATCTTTTTAATGCCTTACCATCATGTGTGACTATGGTCATGCATTTATTTTTATATTAGTTGGAGTGTGTGGGTTTTTTTTTAAGTTAAAAGCATGCATGATGGTTAAGATATTGGAAAAGTCATTATAGTTTCTTTAATATATATTAATAGTATAATGCAATTATATAAAGGAATTAACAAAATTCATGTATATTAATGACATAATACAATTATAGAATTTTCTTGTAAATTGAACGAAGAGGTCTAGTTGTTTAATATCTTTTCTTTTTAGGTAAATCTATTGAAAAATTTTGATTGTGCCAGTATCAACATATTCGTACCTATTTAGTTCAAGCTGTTGGGAATTGTATCCTAAAGCCAATCATTTGATGATTATGCTAATATAAATTTATATAAATTGATGTATTAATAAAAGTTATTTGGCAGTTTATTCATTACAAGAACATCTTCTTAAAACTCCTAATGGTAATAAAGCCCTCAAGATCTTCCTTCACGATAAAGGAGGATTTATCTTTGAAGGTCCTTAAAAGAGTTCGCGACCAAATGATATACTATGACAGGGCCATAGTACTATCAATTATAGAACGTTGTATATCATATTTGTTGGTTGTCCTCTTAACCAAGGAGTGTAGAGACACTTGTATGACATACAGGTGAAAGTGTAGGAGTACATTTCACCGAACGTGACTCATTTCTGGATACTCTACTATCAAGAGTTAATCCGAGAAGATATAGGTATAAGTATCCTTCAGACATGAAGATCACAACCAGTGGCTTACAAGCAATTCATTGTACTTAGGCGCTGGACCACCTGGATTTCTAATCCAGCTATGAAAGGTTAATGGGTGCAGTCAAGTACTTGTGGTAGTCATTTATGGATCAAGATGGAATTTGACCTATCCCATTAAAAGGAGAAATGCTTGTGTTTTAATTTAGCAAGACCTTGGCCAAGGCACTTCATGTGAAAGTCACATGATCACTAAAATTGAAATCACTTTATGGATTTGCTGTTTAGAGTTGACAGGCTCTTAAGCCATCCTTAGCATTTGTGGTCAAAAGGATGAATTATATGGTAACTGTTTCTTAGGGTTCTTGAAGTTTGCTTGGCAACTCTTCGACCTATCCGGACGTCGAGTTCCATTGCTAGATGGGTACATCGATTAGTATAGAAAGTTGTTTCTATGCTACTGGCTTAGGTTCGAACCTAGAGAGTCACACGCATAGAAGTTTCCTAGGATGATCTATTTGCTGATCAACGATTTAGAATCGTATATGATTTAATTAATCAATTTGATTGATTGAATTATCTCAATTGGGTTAAGTACAAGTGAATAAGATTCAATTTGGTTTAAGTCTATTAGAAGGACTAATCAATTTCAATTATTGATTTGAAATTAGACTTGATTTGGATTTAAATAGATTCAGGACTAGCCAAATTTGATTTGGGCTAGGACCATGATCTATGTGGGTTCAGTCCAATAAATTTAGATCAGATTAAACCATTACCTGAACCCAAACCTCTCGCATAAGGATCTCACATGATGAGATGACTGAAATCTCATCTCATGAGAGATTAAATTCTCATATAGAATTTAATGCCTGACATTAATCTTCTCCCGTTGTAATTCTAAGTGTTAGAATTCATGTACCCCTTTGAATTAGCCAAACAAACACTGCGTCTCTTTGGTTTTCACCGAACATTTGAATTAGCCAAACATTGCTACTCTTTGGTTTTCACCGAACGTCGGAATTAACCAAATGCCTCGCCTCTTTGGTTCGGCATCTCTTTGCTTTTTACCAAACGACGGAATTCTAAATGTTAGAATTCAATGGGCTGGCTAAAATGAGACTATAAGCAGAGGACATCCCTCACCAGATAAGAACAACAATACACGATATGTCGTGGATTGAAATTCTAAAGAGTTAGAATAGAAAATCCTGGTGATTCTGGTGTTAGCAAAAGTTTGGTGGATCTTGGAGGAAGATTCAAAGTGGGAGGATTCAAGATCAGCAAAGTTATTTTTCCATGAGCTAGCACTCCTGGAAATTCGATCATTCGGGGCTTCGCGTGGATGATACTAGAGGCTGGATGATTGAACGGCTGCAGAGCACAAAAGGATTTACCAATTGCCCTTAAGGTAAGTGATATGATCCCTAGATCTTAAGGCATGATTCAAGGCAAGAAGTATGACTTTTTACCTTGAGGATCAAGATATGATCTTGATGATTTTATTTATATGCATATTTTAGATCAAACGATCCTATATATAAGGCAAAGATATGATCTTGATGCATGTTAGATAGATTAATATTTAATCTTTAAAATTTCGCATTGATAATTGTTATCAAATTTTAAAATATGCATGCCTCGAAGATTATTTCTCCCTACAAATGATATCAGAGCGATGGTTTCATCTTGATCTAATTTATTACATAGAAATTAATATTCTTATTAATTGTATAATTATGGCTAAACCGATTAACATGGCTATTCGGTTACAGATGGATTGAAAATCCAAATTACCCATTCAACGAGGTATTCTGTGACATATTGCCGTGCAGTTGATGCTTAGTCAAAAGATAATTTAAATTGATCTTTGGCATCAAAACTCATATTACACACACTCTTAAGAGATGTTTTATATTTGATACATATTGATGTTGTATAAAAGCATGATATTTGCATGTTTAGTATAAAAACATAGATATGAGATATGATGGCATGATGTCTATGTTATGAAACATACAAATATTTATGAGAGTCTTATTTGAATGTCAAATATTTATTCATAATTTTTTTAGATATGATCTAAATATAGGAATTATGAGTAGTTAACTAATGCAACTGATGCATGATTCAAAATATATGACATGAAATATATTTAATCTTTTGGGTTAGCTAAATCAGGTCTATAAAGGGTTAGACCCTAAGGTTTAAATCAAATGGACTATAAGAGTATTTGATCAAATCTAAATTGATTAGATTAGGTTAAGGATGCTCTAAATCAAACAATAGTTTTAGTTGATCATGTCCATGTCTTTGATTAAACCAAATGGAAGTAGATTAGGCTCCGTGGTTGAGCATGAATCTCTTAGATGATCAAATCAAAATTGGTTAACCATATGATGTCAAGGTGAGTTGGCAAGTTGCTCTAGGATCAACGATCGAATGGTTTTAATTGGGAGCTACTCGTATTGATGCGTCTTTAACGAGTTAATGGCATATCCCTTCCATCGATCTCACTTACCTGGTCAATATGGTGAACCATTTATGATTTAGATCATTTACCTGATTTGAGTTGACCCATACCTGTAAGGAAATCAGTCCGACTGATTTAGGTGCCACTTAACCTGACTTAATCTTGTTTCATTCTATCGATTTCATAGGTTCAGTAAGAGAACTTGATTAGTCAATTTGTCTTCAGATTATTAAATCCTCTAAAATTATTAGGTTCTTAAAATGAAATAGTTATATGATAACTAGATCACAGCCTCCCATTAAGGTGGGTGATAATGAGTCCGATGTCTTGATAATCATTGGAGGCACTCCATGCCTGGTGCTTGTCAACCATCAGAATTATCATTCATTATATGATAAGTCAGCGTAACTATTAAATAGACAGTCAGGTGGGCCGAGCTTCACTCGGGCTTGGTTGTCTATTGATAGGTTACACTGATTATATCATTTAATGGTTGGACCTAACCAGAACTTTCAATGGAGGCACTACATGCCTGCTGAAGAGGAACATGGGATAAAACTGAACACTGAGAATTGTTTGGGGAAACAATTGGTTTTGAACCTACTATTAGATGCATATGGGTTGGCTAAGCTTCACTTGGGCCTGTATAGTCTATGTAGATCTTAGTGCCCACTAAAGAATTAAGAATAATTCTTTGAATTGGGGTGTAGAGGCTGCCAATTTGAACAAAATAGTGGGAGAATCTTTAGACTAAAGTCCAAATCTTTAGACTGAATCAATTTATATACTACTAAACTTTAGTTTTTCCTTATGCAGAACATGACCACTAATTTATCATTAAGGTCCCTATTGGATAGTGACAAGTTGAATGGTTTAAATTTCAATAGCTGGTTTAGAAAACTTAAGATCATTCTTGAGCATGAGAGGATTCTATATATTCTGAATAATCCTGCACGAGAGATACCTAATGCAAATACTCAAAGTTTTAAGAGAGACACTTATCAGAAGTGGCTCAGTGATAGCACTAGCATGCGTTGCATCATGCTAGCAGCAATGAACGATGAATTTAGTCACCAGTTCGAGAATGCTCAGCCGAAAGAAATCATTCAAGCGTTGAATGAATCTTTCAGCACACCCGATGACGTTGAAAGGCACAAGACTAGTTGTGCTATTTTTAATGCTTGAATGAGGGATGGATCTCCTGTCACTGATCATGTATTGTACATGATCGAGAAGATAGAACTCCTAAGTAAGCTCGGCTTTCCCCTACATGAGCAGCTGAGAAAAGATGCGATCCTGAATTCCTTGCCTCCATCCTTCCGACCTTTCCTTACTCATTTTTGAATGACAAAGCCTGTAGTCAACTACCATGGTTTGTTGGGGTTGTTACAGAACTTTGAGAAGGATAACCAGCTCTCTAAGGGTTTGGTTAATATGGTTGAAGGATCTAAGGTAGGGCATCAACCTTTTGGGAAAGGGAAGAAGAAAAAGGTGCAACATGCCAGGACATCTATAAGGGGTCAGATGTAGAAGAAGAAAGTTGATAAAAGTCAAGTTGAATACTTTCACTGCAAGATGCAAGGGCACTAGAAGAGGAACTATCATCTTTACATTGCCACACTTGATCCAAACAGGCTAAAGAAGAAAAAGGGGCAAAATATTGCTCAACAAGGTATTTATATGATAACACCTTGTAATTTTTCTCTATATGACAATCAGACCTGGGTATTGAATACTGGGAGTCCTTTTAACATTTGCAATTCATTGCAGGGACTACAGGTCACTAGAAGATTTGAGGACAATGAAAGATTTCTTAATATCGACGATGGAAGATTAGTTCCAGTTCTGGCATTAGGAGTTCTTGAAATAGTTTTCAATAGAAATGTTATTGTACTAAATGATTGTCATTTTTGCCTAACGTTCTTGTTGAACGTAATTTCTGTAGGCCTTTTGGCCAAAAGTCATTATGAAATTTTAATAAAGGATGTTACTTTGAATATCATTATGAATGGAGTCACTGTAATGACTGGGCATTTATCTAATGGCATTTATATATTATCACAGCCTATGAATGTAGTGTACAAATCAAGTAATCGCCCTAGAATAAATGATGTCACCGATATTTATCTTTGGCACCATCGGCTAGGTCATATCAACAAGAACAGATTGAACAGGTTAACTCAGGAGGGCATCCTTCGAGTTGATGATTGTGAATCATTAACTACCTGTGAATCCTGCCTTCTTGGTAAAATGACCAAGTCATCTTTTACTAGAAAAGGTGAAAGAGCCAAAGAGCTGTTGGGTCTAGTACATACTGATGTATGTGGACCAATGAGCACTTATGCCAAAGGTGGATATTACTACTTCATTACTTTTACAAACGAGCTTTCTAGGTTTGGTTATGTCTATCTTATGAGACATAAATCTGAATCGTTTAAAATGTTCAAACTATATCATAAAGAAGTAGAAAAACAAACAGGAAAATGTATTAAAACCCTTCGATCAGATCGAGGAGGCGAATATCTTTCAAATGACTTTATGACATATCTAAGGGAGAATGAGATTCTCTCCCAATGGACTCCTCCAGGAACACCGCAGCATAACGGTGTGTCGGAAAGAAGGAATCGAACTCTGTTAGACATGGTTCGGTCCATGATGGCTTTTGTAAGCTTGCCAATATCATTTTGGGGATATGCATTAGAATCAGCTTGTCGTATTCTCAATAAGGTTCCAAGTAAGTCTGTTTCTAAAACTCCACATGAGATGTGGTATGGACATAAACCGTTTATCACCTATCTGAGAGTCTGGGGGTGTCCGGCTTATATGAAACGTGTAAAATCAGACAAACTTGAACCCAAATCTGACAAATATTTTTTTATCGGCTATCCAAAAGAAACCAAAGGATATTACTTCTACAATACTGAAGAACAAAAGTTGTTCATTAGTAATAGAGCAGTTTTTTTTGAAAAGGAGTTCCTTAGTGAAGGAACAAATAGCTCTAATATTGAACTTGAGGAAGTTCATCAAGTAAAAGGAACAACACAAACCAGTGAACCCTTAGAATCTGAGTTGATTATATCAAACTCAAAACCCATTCTAGATGCACCATTAAGGCGATCTAGTAGAGTACCACATCAACCAGACAGATACTTGGTTTCTTGGTCCAGAATGAAGATCCTGTTGAACTTGATGAGAACAACGAGGATCCGATCACCTATATGGATGCTATGCAAAGGACTGACTCTAATAAATGGCTTGATGCCATAAAATCCGAACTTGATTCCATGAAGGACAATAATGTATGGACATTAGTTGACCCATCCGAAGGGATAAAACCCATAGGGTGTAAGTGGGTTTTTAAGAGAAAAAGAGGTGCAGACGGTAAGGTAGAGACCTACAAAGCACGTCTAGTTGCCAAGGAGTATCGTCAACGTTATAGTATTGACTATGACGAGACGTTTTCTCCTATGGCAATGTTGAAATCCATTCGGATTATGCTAGCTATAGCAGCACACTTCGATTATGAGATTTGGCAGATGGATGTTAAAACCGCTTTTCTAAATGGTAATTTAGATGAACAGGTGTATATGATACAACCTGAAGGTTTTATATCTGAAGATGAGTCTAAAGTGTGCAGGCTACAGAAGTCCATTTATGGACTTAAGCAAGCATATAGTAGTTGGAACATACGATTTGATAATGTGATCAAATCTTATAGCTTTATTAAGAATAAAGAAGAACCTTGTATTTAAAAATGGGCTAACAGTTCCGTTATTGTATTTCTTGTATTATACATGGATGATATTCTCTTAATTGGGAATGATGTCCCTGCATTACAAGGAATAAAGACATGGTTATCATCACAATTCTCCATGAAAGATCTAGGAGAAGCATCATACTGATAGAGATATAGACTAAAAGATATGCTTTATGTTATGTCTTTATATTTTAATGAGAATTCATTTTGAGCAATGTGTGTCATTTACTATATATGTGGATGTGTTTAGTATTTACAAAGAGTATTTGATCTAGTGTGTAGAGTACGGCTTACACACAGAAGACTAGATCATCGATTCTTTTGGAATACAAGTTTATTGTTCACAGTTTTAGATGGAATTGGACACACCATTAGTAGAACTGTAGCACAAATTTTTAGTAGGTCTGTCTTGACTACGGGGAATGGTTTATTCTAACTATTTATGCTAGTACACTTTGTGTGTATTCAACAGGATCCAGTTGAGTTAATTATTTTATACTGACTTTATAAAATAATTTAAAACTCATGAATATTATGATTACTTATGCTTTTAATCCGAATTCTATTTCTAGACACGTGTATGTAGTGATTATTGCTTTGATTACACATAGAGTGAGATTCTATATGAGTCAATAAACTCAGTGGGTTGGGTAATAACATTATATATATGGTGAATATTAATAGTTGAAGGAATCCACGTCCTGTTAATTTGGATTGATGATATCCCCTTGAGAAAGCTTATAAGTTTTGATTGTATCAAATCTTGCAAGTGGATTTTGAATCCGATACATCAAATAAGTTAAGTGGATAAGTCTCAAGGATAATAAAAGCCAATTAAATTATATTGTCAGTAATTAAATTTAATTGGTGGATATCTGTAATCTTAACGTGGGGAGATAATAAGTATTTAATATTAAAGGCTCGAAAATATAAATTCGAATATGATTAGGAGTACAATTATAATTCTTTAGTGGAATGAACTGTAATTTACGTAATTGAATCCTAACCCGGGGTAGGATTGGAGATTTAATTACGTGGGAAGTCCTTTTCATATTTGCCTATTGGTCCCTGTTGTAGCCCTATAAATACCCTCTCAGTTGGTTGCTAGGGGGTTGAGAACGGTTTTTGAGAAAAAAAAAAACAAGAAACCCTAGGACGGCCAAGAGATCCCACCATCTTGTGAGAGAAGAAGGTATTTTCGGGAATACGGAGGAAGGCTAAAAGGTTGAGGTCGAGCAATGAATCAAAGTGTTCCAAAGTTCAAATCTGAAGGTATGATCTTATACTCATAGATTAGAACGGTAAAAGTTTTTTGTATTACTCATATACGCTATAGCCGTGATCTTGGGGGTATTCCGCGCTCCCCAACAGTGGTATCAGAGCCACGACTGATACTGTATATGAATAATGCGGCCATGTTCTCCATTAATCGGAATATGCATGCGTGGGATAGATCGTGCTTGCTGCTAACGTTGTTTTGCAGGTTTCTATCTGTTATTATGGTCACATGAATGTATGTGTTTTGATTTGATATTGCTTAGATCTGTTTTGTGAACTCCGGTTTAAGGAGGCGTAGGATCATTGTAATATTTCATAGCATGTATGCTCCGGTTTTTTGAGAGCTTTGTGATTGTAAATACGTAGCATGTGAACTCCTATATGGAGGCATAGGATTTTTGTAATCTGGTGCGGCTCTGATGGAGGAAGAAGACCTGCTGCAAATTGCAAGATAGGATTCTAAGGAGAATCTGTTGCAGGATATGATCAAAAAGTAGATAGGATTCTAAGGAGAATCCGTTGCATGATAGGATTCTAAGGAGAATCCGTTGCAGATCAGGATTCTAAGGAGAATCCGTTGCAGATCACGATTCTAAAGGAAAATCCAAAGCGAAGGGATCGAAGGAGCTGAAGGTCGATCCCCGCTGGGGGCCAGCCCCCAGACCCCGTATGCGAAGCGGCAAATCGTCGAGCAAAGTAGCAATCATGGTGCAACGGGGATCTTCATCTGCATGGAGAATTTTGACCATAATAACAGGGATTTTATTTATCTTGTTTATATTGGTTATGTTGCATACTTGATTGTTTATCCTTTTGTTCTTATGTCTATAACTAGGAGAACATGGTTAATTGGATAATCACTTGCTGTTTGTGTTTTGAATTTATAAGATAATCAAACACAAGTTTTATAACCCTCAAAATATTGTTTAAATAACTAAGTGGGAGAGGGAATTAATCACATTTAAATCCCATGGTCCCATCACTTGTTTATTGGTGAGGTAGTTAATTTCACGTGTTAGCATTAGTGCTTTCCTCCCCATAGGATGAAATTGATTGCCAGCTCACCAAGAATAATCCCTAGTAGTTGTTAATGTTGGATTACCTCTCCATCTGAGGGATCCACCATGGGACAATGGATCTAGGATTGAGTGATGGTATACACTTAGGTATAAATATTGGTATCCTCCCCATCGGAGTCACTACAAATATTTATATGACCAAAGTTAGCCAGCTAATTAATTTTACTTGGTATGTTACCTTTTACCTAGATAGTAAAATTAATAGGTTTTATCTGTCTAGATAAATGATGAGTAGTAGACGTCCTCCCATCGAGGCATACTATTCAAAATGTACTAGGCTGCTGGCAAATTCTTTTATTTGTAGTGGTTGAGGGGCCCTACTTATAATTTTGAATTTAAAGTTTATTGCTCATTATATCTTATTTGATGTATGAATGATTCTCAGGATTAAAATGTCTTCTTTCAATCCACTTGCTGTGATACTCAAAGAAAAACAAATTGACTGGTCCTAATTACATTGATTGGAAAAGAAACCTGGATATAGTGTTAACTGCAGAAGGGTACAAGTATGTGCTCACTCAGGTCTGTCCCGCAGAGCCCGGTGAAGGGGCTTCAGATGAGGAGTCCCAAGCTTACCGTAAGTGGTTAAGGCTGATGAGATGGCGCGGTGTTACATATTGGCATCTATGTCAAATGTTCTGCAACATCAGCATCAATCTATGCCCTCTGCCTATGACATGATGTTCAACCTCAAAGAAATGTTTGGGGATCAGAGTCGTGCAGCTAGGCAGACTGCGATGAAAGAACTGATGAACACTAATATGGCTGAAGGAACTCCTGTCAGGGATCATGTTCTAAAGATGATTAGTCTTCTGAATGAACTGGAGATCCTTGGAGCGGAGATGGATGGGGAAACCCAGGTTGATATCATTCTCCAGTCCCTACCTGATTCTTTTAAGCAGTTCTGCCTAAATTATACCATGAACAAAATGAATTTTTCACTGGCAGAGCTACTTAAAGAACTTCAGGTAGCAGAGAGTTTCATTAAGAAGCCTGCAGTTGCTATGGTTACTGAAAAAGGTTCTTCTTCGAAGTCTCATGCTAAGAAGAAGAAAAAGGTTCAGAAAAAGAAACAGCATCAGGCCCCACAGCCCAATGGGGAAATAAAAAAGAAGGGAAAGTGCTTCGTCTGCAAGCAGCCAGGTCACTGGAAGCAGCAATGTCCAGTTTGGCTTGCCAGGAAACAGGCTAGAGGTATATCTCATTCACTTGTAGTTGAAACTTGTTTAGTGCTGTTATCTACCAGTGGCTGGTGTGTAGATACGGGAGCCACTAATCATGTTTGCAATTCTTTGCAGGGGTTCCAGCAGACCCGGCAGCTAAGTGATGGGAGATTTACATATTTCTGGGAGATGGCACGAGAGTGTCAGTAGTTGCAGTGGGAGATTTTAGCTTTTCTTTTAGTAGAAATAGAATTTTAATATTAAAGGACTTTTTTTGTACCTTCAATTAGAAGGAATTTAATTTCAGTTTCTAAGTTGGTTGATGATGGATATTCAGTTTATTTTAATGACTCCGTTGTTATTAAGAAAAATAAACATTTTATCTGTTCTGGTACATTGGTGGATGGTCTTTATATTATTAATCCTGTTTCTCCTACTGTGCAACTAAATGAAGTGAATAACTATAATAGACCATGTAAGAGAAAACATCCTTCTGAAATGAATCAAACTTATCTTTGGCACTTGCGCCTAGGTCATATAAATCTAAGACGGATTTCTAGACTGGTTCAAGATGGACCATTAGGTTCATTGGAAGTAGAGGCACTACCGGTCTGTGAATCTTGCTTAGAAGGAAAAATGACCAAGCGGCCATTCTCGGCCAAAGGCAATAGAGCTAAGGAGATATTAGAATTGGTTCACTCTGATTTGTGTGGCCCAATGAACATCCAAGCTAGAGGTGGTTTTGAGTACTTTGTCACTTTTATTGATGATTACTCAAGATATGGGTATATTTATCTGATGCGCCGTAAGTCTGAATGCTTTGAAAAATTTAAAATTTTTAAGGCAGAAACGGAGAACCGTCATGGTAAAAATATCAAGACACTACGATCCGATCGTGGTGGCGAGTACCTCTTAGGGGAGTTCACAGATTACTTATTAGATGCTGGGATTGAATCCCAGTTGTCTGCACCTAGTACGCCACAGCAGAATGGTGTAGCTGAAAGAAGGAATAGGACTCTTATGGATATGGTTAGATCTATGATGAGTTATTCAGACTTACCTATTTCGTTTTGGGGATATGCATTAGAGACAGCTGCATATATTCTTAACTTGGTACCATCTAAGTCAGTACCTAAGACACCCACAGAACTGTGGACTGGGCGCAAGCCTAGTCTAAGACATGTTCGGGTTTGGGGTTGTCCAGCACATGTACTAAAAGGTAAACCAGATAAGTTGGAATCAAGGACAGATGTATGCTTCTTTGTTGGATATCCTAAAGGAACAAAAGGTGGTTTATTTTATTGTCCTAAGGATCAGAAGGTCATTGTTAGCACCAATGCCCGATTCTTGGAGGAGGACTATATTATAGACCACAAACCCAGAAGTAAAATTGCTCTAGAAGAGTTGAGAGGCGATAAAACTAGACTGGCTCCTTTAATACCAATAGTACAAGCAGAAACACCACAAGAAAGTAGGTTCCCAAACTTCCCAATAACTATTCGTAGTGGGAGAAGTATAGTAACACGAACTGACCCTGAACTGATACAAAAGGATACCATTAATGCACCAGTTTCAGAACCAGTGCAGGTTGATGGAGCACAAGGATCAGAGTCAGATCGTATTACTACAAGCACATACAATCAGGTTGTGCCTCGTCGTAGTGGGAGGGTTGTAAATACACCTAAACGGTATATGTTCCTTGGAGAGTCATATGACAGAATCTCTGATGAACTGGATACTGAACCCAGTAGCTACAATGAAGCATTACAGGATAAAGATGCAACTCTTTGGCAAAATGCTATGAAATCAGAGATAGAGTCTATGCACTTTAATCAGGTCTGGGATCTTGTAGAACCACCCGAGGGAGTAAAACCCATCGGATGCAAGTGGATCTATAAGAAGAAGAGAGGAGCAGACGGGAAGGTGGAAACCTTCAAGGCTAGGCTAGTTGCAAAAGGTTTTACTCAGAAAGAAGGGATCGACTATGAGGAAACCTTTTCACCAGTAGCTATGCTTAAGTCTATCCGGATTCTCTTATCCATTGCAGCTCATTTCGATTACGAAGTTTGGCAAATGGATGTCAAGACAGCTTTCCTTAATGGAAATCTTGACGAGTGCATTTACATGATGCAACCAGACGGTTTTATAGTAAAAGGCCAGGAGCACTTGGTGTGCAAGCTTAAGAGGTCCATTTATGGACTTAAGCAGGCATCTAGATCTTGGAATACTCGTTTTGATCAAGCTATTAAATCTTATGGTTTTGATCAAAGTCCTGACGAGTCATGTGTGTACAAGAAGCGTGATGGAAAAACTTTGGTGTTTCTGGTGCTATATGTGGATGACATCTTACTTATTGGAAACGATATGGGAGTGTTATCTTCGGTCAAGGTATGGTTATCTGGACAATTTGATATGAAGGACTTGGGAGAAGCAAGTCACATCCTAGGGATCAAGCTTTTGCGAGATCGCAAGCAAAGGATGATATGCTTATCTCAAGCCACTTATATCGATAAAATTCTCACCCGTTTTGGTATGCATAATTCCAAGAAAGGATTTCTTCCTTTCAGGCATGGAATTTCTCTATCTAAGGATCAGTGTCCTAAGACACCTGAAGAGATAGAAAGTATGAAGGCAGTTCCTTATGCTTCTGCAGTAGGAAGCCTAATGTATGCTATGCTATGTACTAGACCTGATATCTGTTTTGCCGTAGGCATGGTTAGCAGATTTCAGTCTAACCCTGGGCGAGAACATTGGACTGCAGTAAAACATATAATTAAGTACCTGAAAAGGACTAAAGATTATATGTTAGTTTACCAAGCAGATAGTCTTGTGCCTATAGGATATACATTCGGACTTCCAATCAGATAATGAATCTAGGAAATCAACCTCGGGATATGTGTTCACTTTGGGTGGTGGAGCAATTAGCTGGAGGAGTGTGAAGCAAACTTGTGTTGCTGACTCTACCATGGAAGCTGAGTATGTGGCTGCATCTGAGGCTGCAAAAGAGGCTGTTTGGCTAAGAAACTTTCTTTTGGATCTTAGTGTGATACCTTCAGTGCAATTACCTATTACACTTTATTGTGATAATAGTGGGGCAGTTGCTAATTCGAAGGAACCCAGGACCCATAAGAAATAAACACATTGAGCGTAAGTATCACCTGATACGTGACATCGTGCAAAGAGGTGACGTGCTGGTGACCAAGGTTACATCTGAGGACAACCTGGCAGACCCTTTTACAAAGAGTTTAACTTCGAAAGTTTTTGATAGACATGTAGAGGGCATGGGAGTTAGATGTGTACAAGCATTGCTTTGAGTCTAAGTGGGAGATTGATAGAGATATAGACTAAAAGATATGCTTTATGTTATGTCTTTATATTTTAATGAGAATTCATTTTGAGCAATGTGTGCCATTTACTATATATGTGCATGTGTCTAGTATTTACAAAGAGTATTTGATCTAGTGTGTAGAGTACGGCTTACACACAGAAGACTAGATCATCGGTTCTTTTGGAATACAAGTTTATTGTTCACAGTTTTAGATGGAATTGGACACACCATCAGTAGAACTGTAGCACAAATTTTTAGTAGGTCTGTCTTGACTACGGGGAATGGTTTATTCTAACTATTTGTGCTAGTACACTTTGTGTGTATTGAACAGGACCCAGTTGAGTTAATTATTTTATACTGACTTTATAAAATAATTTAAAACTCATGAATATTATGATTACTTATGCTCTTAATCCGAATTCTATTTCTAGACACGTGTATGTAGTGATTATTGCTTTGATTACACATAGAGTGAGATTCTATATGAGTCAATAAACTCAGTGGGTTGGGCAATAACATATATATATGGTGAATATTAATAGTTGAAGGAATCCACGTCCTGTTAATTTGGATTGATGATATCCCCTTGAGAAAGCTTATAAGTTTTGATTGTATCAAATCTTGCAAGTGGATTTTGAATCCGATACATCAAATAAGTTAAGTGGATAAGTCTCAAGGATAATAAAAGCCAATTAAATTATATATCAGTAATTAAATTTAATTGGTGGATATCTGTAATCTTAACGTGGGGAGATAATAAGTATTTAATATTAAAGGCTCGAAAATATAAATTCGAATATGATTAGGAGTACAATTATAATTCTTTAGTGGAATGAATTGTAATTTACGTAATTGAATCCTAACCCGGGGTAGGATTGGGAGATTTAATTACGTGGGAAGTCCTTTTCATATTTACCTATTGGTCCCTGTTGTAGCCCTATAAATACCCTCTCAGTTGGTTGCTAGGGTTAAGGTTTTGAGAACGGTTTTGAAGAAAAAAAAAAAAAGAAACCCTAGGACGGCCAAGAGATCCCACCATCTTGTGAGAGAAAGAAGGTATTTTTGGAATACGGTGGAAGGCTAAAAGGTTGAGGTCGAGCAATCGAATCAAAGTGTTCCAAAGTTTAAATCTGAAGGTATGATCTTATACTCATAGATTAGAATAGTAAAAGTTTTTTGTATTACTCATATACGCTATAGCCGTGATCTTGGGGGTATTCCGCGCTCCCCAACACATACATCCTAGGGATGAAGATCTATAGAGATAGATCTAAGAGGATGCTTGGTTTATCCCAATCTACGTACATTGACACCGTACTAAAGAGGTTTAGCATGGAGAATTCCAAGAAAGGCTATCTTCCGATAGGCCATGGAATTCATCTTTCTAAGAAGGATTGTCCGATAACTCCTAATGAAAGAGAACGTATGAGTCGAATTACATATGCTTCGGCAGTAGGATCGATTATGTATACCATAACATGTACAAGACCAGATGTGGCATACTCACTAGGAGTAGTGAGTAGATACCAATCTGATCCAGGAGAAAAACACTGGCAAGTTGTTAAGACAATCCTTAAGTATTTGAGAAATACTAAGGACCAGTGGTTAGTCTATGGAGAGTCTGATTTGAAACTTGTTGGATATACTGATTCCAGTTTCCAATCAGATCATGATGATAGCAAAAGCGTATCGGGTTTCGTGTTTATCCTAAATGGTGGAGTTGTTTGCTGGAAAAGTTCCAAGCAACATACAGTGGTAGATTCGGTGTGCGAGGTAAAGTATATCGCTGCATTAGATGCTGCGAAAGAAGCTGTGTGGCTGCGAAAGTTTATCTCTGAGCTTGGAGTGGCACCTTCTATAGATGGACCAGTCCTATTATACAGTGACAGCACTGGTGCCTTAGCTCAAGCAAAGGAACCACGATCACAGATGCACACCAAGCATATACTGCGCCGGTTTCATCTTATACGAGAGATTGTAGACCGAGGTGACATAAATCTTCAGAAGATTGATGGAAAGGAAAACCTAGGTGACCCATTTACTAAAGCACTCAGCATCAAGGAGTTTGATGACTATAAATTGAAGATGGGTATTAAATACTGTAATGAGTGGCTTTAGGCTAAGTGGGAGTTTGTTGGGAATTGTATCCTAAAGCCAATCATTTGATGATCATGCTAATATAAATTGTATATAAATTGATATATTAATAAAAGTTATTTGATAGTTTATTCATTACAAGAACATCTTCTTAAAACTCCTAATGGTAATGAAGCCCTCAAGATCTTCCTTCACGATAAAGGAAGATTTATCTTTGAAGGTCCTTAAAAGAGTTTGCGACCAAATGATATACTATGATAGGGCCATAGTACTATCAATTATAGGATGTTGTATATCATATTTATTGGTTGTCCTCTTAACCAACGAGTGTAGAGACACTGGTATGACATACAGGTGAAAGTGTAGGAGTACATTTCACCGAACGTGATTCATTTCCGGATACTCTACTGTCAAGAGTTAATCCGAGAAAATATAGGTATAAGTATCCTTCAGACCTGAAGATCACAACCAGTGGCTTACAAGCAACTCATTGTACTTAGGTGCCGGACCACCTGAATTTTTAATCCAGCTACGAAAGGTTACTGGGTGCAGTCAAGTACTTGTGGTAGTCAGTTATGGATCAAGATGGAATTTGACCTATCCCATTAAAAGGAGAAATGCTTGTGTTTTAATTTAGCAAGACCTCGGCCAAGGCACTTCATGTGAAAGTCACATGATCAATAAAATTGAAATCACTTTATGGATTTGTTGTTTAGAGTTGACAGGCTCTTAAGCCATCCTTAGCATTTGTGGTCAAAAGGATGAATTATATGGTAACTGTTTCTTAGGGTTTTTGGAGTTTGCTCGGCAACTCTTCGACCTATCCGGACGTCGGGTTCTATTGCTAGATGGGTACATCGATTAGTATAGAAAGTTGTTTCTATGTTACCGGCTTAGGTTCGAACCTAGAGAGTCACACGCATAGAAGTTTCCTAGGATGATCTATTTGCTGATCAACGATTGAGAATCGTATATGATTTAATTAATCAATTTGATTGATTGAATTATCTCAATTGGGTTAAGTACAAGTGAATAAGATTCAATTTGGTTTAAGTCTATTAGAAGGACTAATCAATTTCAATTATTGATTTGAAATTAGACTTGATTTGGATTTAAATAGATTCAGGACTAGCCAAATTTGATTTGGGCTAGGACCATGATCTATGTGGGTTCAGTCCAATAAATTCAGATCAGATTAAACCAACCCAAACCTCTCGCATAAGGATCTCACATGATGAGATGGCTAAAATATCATCTCATGAGAGATTAAATTCTTATATAGAATTTAATGCCTGACATTAATCTTCTCCCGTTGGAATTCTAAGTGTTAGAATTCATGTACCTCTTTGAATTAGCCAAACAAACACTGCGTCTCTTTGGTTTTTGTCGAACGTCGGAATTAGCCAAACATTGCGACTCTTTGGTTTTCACCGAATGTCGAAATTAACCAAACGCCGCGCCTTCAGCGTCTCTTTGCTTTTTACCGAACTGCGGAATTCTAAATGTTAGAATTCAATGGGCTGGCTAAAATGAGACTATAAGTAGAGGACATCCCTCACCAGATAAGAACAACAACACACGATATGTCATGGATTAAAATTCTAAAGAGTTAGAATAGAAAATCCTGGTGATTCTGTGTTAGCAAAAGTTTGGTGGATCTTGGAGGAAGATTCAAGTGGGAGGATTCAAGATCAGTAAAGTTATTTTTCCGTGAGCTAGCACTTCCGGGAATCCGATCATTTGGGGCTTCGCGTGGACGATACTAGAGGCCGGACGATTGAATGGCTGCAGAGCACAAAAGAATTTACCAATTGCTCTTAAGGTAAGTGATATGATCCCTAGATCTTAAGGCATGATTCAAGGCAAGAAGTACGACTTCTTACCTTGAGGATCAAGATATGATCTTGATAATTTTATTTATATGCATTTTAGATCAAACGATCCTATATATAAGGCAAAGATATGATCTTGATGCATGTTAGATAGATTAATATTTAATATTTAAAATTCCACATTGATAATTATTATCAAATTTAAAAATATGCATGCCTCGAAGATTATTTCTCCCTACACAAGGTCCATATTATTCAGATGTAATCACTTTCTCCTCTTTATAAAATAGTTAGATGAATAAGCCCATCTCTTGCTCATAAAAGAGATGCAAATCATATTCATTATTCTAATTTTCGACTTGCAAGATCAATCTATGTATTGGTTGTCAAATTTAGTATCTTATCAAGTAGTTGTCATTGCCATCATTACCCATGAAGCTCCGCTATCTTATTTAGCTATCAAATACCCCCATATTAAAAAAAAAATCTTTCTTTATCACTTTCTTTTATGTAATTTTAAATTTATTTCTATTCTTTTTTTTACACATATAAAATCACTCTTATGTATAGGTGTATCTATAGGTTAACATTACACATGACCAAACCATTTAAGTTATCATTTCTTTAATTTATTCTCGATTGAAGCTACCTTTATCTTTTTATGAATTGTTTTATTTTTTATTCTATCTTTTCTTACGTTACCGCATATCCATCCTAATATTTTTTTTTTTTACTATATTCATCTTATGTACATGCATTAAGCTATAAATTGCCGATCTTCTTTTTCTTTGGAAAAGTGCTTCCTCACGGAAGAACTATTTTTATGTTGCTTATTATTAATTATATAAGTTTAGATGGATTTAAGTCTATGGTAAATGTTTGTGAGATATTTATTTGATGTTAAGTGGAAAAAGGGCATGAAAGAGGGCACCGACAGAACTATGTCGTTATAATTTCTTAGCTCTTTGCAATTTGTTAATGCCCACCCATCTTTTAGAAACTTATAATGCAACCACAATTAGCAATTTGTTCATGCCCGCTAAATTAACACACGCAAGTTTGTAGAGATAATCAGTTGGATCACGCAATAAAAATTTACTATTTTTATTAACAAAGTTAAGGTGATAGCACTTTTTTTCAAGTAGAATGTTAGTAAATGAAATGGTGAGATTCAATTAATATAAGGTTTAACAAATATTATAGAGGTATTGCCATTTACCAAGGCTACAACTAGCATCCTAGGTAAGAAAATATGTTGTACAATGATAGAAAAAAATTCTTATTCCACTTATTTTCACATATTCTATCTTTCCTACATATAAAAGAAAAAAAGTTACAAAGAAATCAAGAAGGACTACAATGACCTAATTATAAATCAAGCATATCAGTTGTTCCATCAAGATTTTCTTTTAGTTAGCACTAATAGAATACATCATAAAAAATAAAACATGAATTTGAATAGAGAGAAGTTCGATTAAGCACCAAATAATAGTTTTAATTTTTAAAATATAAAAAGTAAACAAAAATTCAAAAATAAAAGTAAGAAATGCCTAAATATCAAGTGGTTAAAGAAAAATGAAACGGTTAGACAGAGGGGGGAATACAAAAGAAACGACTTAGGAAAATATAATAAAATAATGGGAAAGAGAAAGAAGAAATGAGAGCAAAATGAGAGAAATAAGAAAAATGGCTTACTTCAATTCTTATGGCGGAGCTTTATGCTGTGTGAGCTGGTATATCACATGCTGTTCAAAGACTTCATGCTCACATCCTTTTTATTGAAGGGGATTCCCTTTCTGTCATCGATGGCTTCGGTCGGATGTCTGCAACCATATTCCTACCAATCCTATTCTAGATGACATTCGGGTTGCTCTGCACGGTTCTCACAGTGTCCACATCCAGCATATCTTCTGGGAAGCTAATTTAGCGGCTGACTGGGTAGCGCGACTGTTGCTTATCATATGGAATTTTGGACTTGGAATCAGGGTGACCCATGTCCCTCAACTCTTAAGCAAATCTTGTACTCTGATATTACTGGACTGACTCGTATGAGGTTAGTGTGATCGCCCGTCTGTACAAAAAAAAAAAAAAAAAAAAAGAGAGAGAGGAATAGAACAATCAGAGGTGGCTGTGACACTTTGCTTTGTTTTATTGTGTTAGAGTTTTTTTTTTAATAATATCTAGAAAACTAGGTTTTCAGATATCTAATTTTTTTAAATCTGAACCTAATCCAATTTAAATCATATTTTAAAATCTCAAACCCAAAATCAATCCAATCCAATCTTTTACTATCCAAACCATTTTGGATATGGTTTAATTTAGCAATCCATAAAAATCTCATCCATTGCCATCCTTAGTTTGAGATCTTAAAACTTGATTTAGATTAATTAGATTTGAGTTTTTAAAAGATTGTAAAAATGACTAATATGCCATCCATGTAGATAAGATGATGGATTCAAACTCCTTACATTAAAAAGAACTCTTTACCAATGTATGATTCAATATTATTTATATTATTGAATTGATGTAGGAATATATATATATATATATATATATATATATATATATATATATATATATATATATATAAAATTTCTATGATAAAAAAATAATTTATTTCAATAATCAATTTGACCTAATCCAGTTTTTATAACTAGTTTAGATACGTTTTAGCTATGAATTTACCAAATCGATCGATTATTGATTCGAGTTTAATATTTTTTTTAAAAATAATTTAAAAATTAATTCTAATTTTTAGATTCTAAAATTGAATACCGATTTAGATAATACTTAAAAAAGTATCTGATCTGTTACTATCTTTAAACCATAACATGAACACTATTTTAGTTTTTTTTGTCACCACCCATTATTTGTATGCACACTTATAGCATAGTGGTATTTTGCTACCTTCATGGTCCGGTACTGCTATAGTACCAGACTTTACCGGCATGGCCCAGTAAACTATGCCGTACCATGCTTGAATTTTTTTTTTTTGTTGGCCAGGCACGACACGGCCCATACGAGCCTAGGCCGGCCCGTCGTGCTGTGTCAGACACTGCCCATGTGGGCATGGGCCGTGCCGGCCCAAGTGGGCTGTGCTAGGCACGGCACGGCCCATATGGGCCTGTGCCGTGCCAGTCCACTCGATAAAAAATTTTTGTAAAAAAATATTTTTTTGATAAATTAAAAAATTATTGGGAATAAAGAAATTTATTAATACGAAGCCACCTTAATGGTGGGGGGTTTGGCATAGACCCCTACTAGCTTATTAAATTAAAATCAAAATGGTACATGAAGGGAGAGGGGCTAGGCCTGACCTCTAGAATACAATAAGAAAGAAGAAAAAAATAGAGATGACTTACTTTAATAATAAAAAAAATATATTATTAGAAATGAAACCTATATTATTAGAAGTGAAACTAATTCAAGCCTCAGGAAGACATAAGGCCCATACAAAAGGCCTTGTTAAAGTACATTCTATGCTCCAAAAGCATCAATCTCAGCTTCTCTCATATTAAAAAAGACTTTATGCATCAATTTTTAGTGCACAAAGTATGCACCGGATGCGCAGCGTTTGCAAGTCTGATCCTCAGGCAAGTCCATAAGGTGATTCCTGGGCCTACTGCGCTCTTTGGCTGGTTTCGCTCAACAAGAGCATGGTTAACGTCAAGAGACCAGACTTTCTTGTCTGACTCGTTCATGATGCGTACAATGCACTGAACGACCTAATCTTTCTTATAAATTTGAGTCTTCATGAGAATATCTAAACTTAGTAGGTCTTGCTCCTTTTTGTTATTTTTTTTCCTTTTGATGCTGTTAAATTATGAATAAATGGATAAAAGCTGGAGAGGGTGCCATTCAAACGTGCAGCACATCTTAAATATAATAATGCAAATGTATCCAAAAAGATATATACTAGTGATGTATTACTACAAATGTGACTCACAAGTTCTAGTCAATTACATACAATAGTTAGAACTAGACCTGCAGACTTTAACACAATTAGAAGATTGAATCAGTAGCTCAATGATCCAATAGATGGATCAATTGTTGAATAGTATAAATAATCAAAAGAAATAAAACTAAAAAATGATTTGTAAGGATAAATATAGATAATTTTTTAATAAAATTTAATTAATATGAGCTAAAAAATTAAATTCTTAAAATTAAATTATTTAAACTCTAAATTATTTTAATAGAATTATATTTTTTTACATTGATAATTTTATCTTCATTCTAAAGATATGAGAGTCAAATTTGTATTTTTTTCATGCATGATCACCTCTAATTACATATAAGAACTATTTTAATATTATTTTTTATGCAACTAAACATATAAAAAGTTAAAAACGGCTTTTGGATAACTTTTGCTTAAAAAATTATATTATTTAATTTTATGCATGATCACCCGGGGCCATGCCTAGCATGATTATTTTTTAAAAAATAAAAAGACTGAGTCAATAATTTTATTTAAAAAAATTGCTCATGCATGGCCTACTTGGGCCATGCCTGGTCCGGCACGGATGGACCATGCCTGGCACGATACGACCTGGGCCCGGTACGATCCATGGCTCAAAATGGGTCACGTACCGTGTCGGGCCACAAAAAATTGATAACCTATAGTTGCACAACTTTATTGATGTCATCATGGATCTTCTTTTCCTTCACCTTTATCATTACTTATTTCATGCATGACTTGCAATTTCAACCTTAGGTATCATTTGTACACCTTGCTTTTCCATGATAGCATTACTATTTTACCATCAAATTGCTATCATTTTTAAATTTTATTTATTATTAATTTTTTAAAAGCAATTTAGTCCATTAATTGAGAATAAGAAATTAAAAAAATCATTATTGGAAAGAGTTTGAACATCGATAATTAATGAAGAGAGTGGATGATTGCCCTAATAAATATGTTCATCGGTGATCATTTCCACGTCATTCTATATTCTCTTGTTTATATCCGTTAATAAAGGCTGTAAAGAAGTGTTGCCGCCGGGATCCATCCTCCGACTCGAACGCGGTCGATCTCCAGGGGCGGACCTACACACAAGTCTCGCGCAAGAGGCGTTGGGGGTGGCCCTCCGCGGAAGACCCTCCGACGCTCAAGTCAGTGAGAGGAAATCGGTGATCAATCAGAAAATGGGGAGGTGGATCTCTCCGGGGAGTCTCTCCAAGGGCGGCCGATCGGGAGCTCTAGAGGGCGAGAGCACCGACGAGCTGCTGGCGAGAGCGGGAGAGTGAGAGTGAGGGTGTGAACGCGCATACCTGAGGGATCTGTGAGTGTCATATTTATAGACTGTCACCTGGATCTTGAGCGCCTTCTGGAAGGTTCAAAGGTTGTTAGGATACGGGGATGGATCAAATCGGGCCGTTGTGGGGCCGTTGGGATCCATATCTTGTCTATTAGGGGATCGACGGTTAGGAGAGCTCCTTGACGGCTTGAGATCTGGTAGGTGTGTAGGTCTCGGGTAGCCGTGATAGGTCCTAGACCACTTCTCAACATGATTCCTTGCCTAGGATGTTGTTACGGCAGGCCTGGGCTCTCCCGCGTCAGGTTCCGCGGAGGTGAGTATCGGATCATGGATCGCTGGTGAAGTCGGGCCAGGAAGGCTCGGGGGGAGACGAGCTACAGAAAGCTCGGGAAGCCGAGCAATGGAAGCTCGGGGGGGCCGAGCTATGGAAGCTCGGGGAGACCGAGCTATGGAAGCTCAGGGAGGCCGAGCTATGGGAGCTCGGGGGAGCCGAGCTATGGGAGCTCGGGGAGGCCGAGCTAGGGGGCTCGGGGGAGCCGAGCTATGGAAGCTCGGAGGAGGCTGAGCTATGGAAGCTCGGGGAGGCCGAGCTATGGGAGCTCGGGGGAGCCGAGCTATGGGAGCTCGGGGGAGACGAAGGAAGGAGGTCGGTCTTAACCTCGTCGCACGGATATTGATGCAATGACGATTTTACCCCTCAACACATGTCCTCCACTCCCTAGTTCGAAGCGCAGGTTCGGGCATAGGGAGTATAAGTCCAGGCGGCACGTTTTGGATGGGGCGGTTTGGTTTAGACAGCCCGCGCAATGATGCCCTAATTAATGCGACAGGGCCATCATGCCTTCGTGGGTAACGCTCCTCCAAGAGTGATGGTTGGGAATACGCCATGTCATGAATCCCGATTAATCCGGCATTTGTCGAGGTGGTTCCGGACGCCTCGGGCGAGGCGCCCCATCTTCTCAAGGCGGCTTCCTTAGTGGGGAAGCAAAGCGATAGCCGCGCTATATATATATGTTTGCAATGTTCTTTCGTTTTATTTCTTGAAGAGTTTCGCCCTTCGCAACGCTCGCCGCTTCGCCTGGTGCTTTTTCGGCTAAGATGACGATGAGCCCCGATGACGTAGCTTCGGAGATCGTTGCTGAGGACGTGGGGAGAATTCGCCAGAGGTATGGCATACCCCAAGACGTTGTCCTACGATTGCCGGGACCTGAACATAGGGTTTCACAAATCTGGAGCATGGGGTCTTCGTTTACGAAGACAGTTTGAAAGCGGGCTTCCGGTTTCCTCTTCATCCCTTGGTGAAGGAAATCATGACTCACTACAACATCTGTCCGGCGATGGTGGCCCCTAACAGTTGGCGGAGCATCATCGGGTTTATCTCAATGTGCCACCAGATTCAGATTGTCGCCACTCTCCCCCTTTTCCGCACCTGCTATCATCTGATACCCGAGAGGAAATCAGAGTGGCCCTACATCGGACCTCGGAGGTCCTTCAACGTGATTGTGGATAAGCCGTCCTCTATAAAGGGATGGAAGAGCCGGTTTGTTATCGCCGAGGGGAACATCGGTTCCGACTTCCCTCGAAATGGGGGAACTTTGCTAGGGATGCGGAAACGCATCCAGTTTTGTCAGAGCAGGAGGAGAGAGATCTGGATGTCCTCCGCAATGGCCAAGTGTTCTCGGCTAACGATCTGTTATCGGAGGGGCCCTCTTCACAGCCGGGCTTAGCCCCCTGGACCCGCAAGGTGAGTCCTCCTTTTTACTTTTTCTGCTGCATGTTTCCTCGACGAATGTGTTTGGATCTAATCGCATATGTTCCGTTCTTACAGCCAAGAGGTCGGCATTGTCGAGCCTTGTCAAGAGGAAGAGAGGCAAGCGCCCAGGGGAGGGCAGCAGCGCGATAGTGGTAGGCCCGAGAAAAGGGATCATACCTCCGCAAGAAGCCCGCCGGACATCGGAGCGGCCACGACAGAAGCCGGGGCAAAGGAGGATCCAGGGAGGACAGCTGCGATCCCTTGTCCTCCCATAGTGGAAATAACGGATAGTTCGGATGAGACTCCGTTGGCTCGTCCGGCCGCGTCCCCTGTGAAAGAGGAGCCGGCGATGGATTCGGCGGAAGCGGTCATTTCTGGGGGGCCTTCCGCCCCCGCGGGGCTATTAGCGACTCCAGTGGGGGAGCAAGGGAGAGAGGCTGCTGGTGGTGAGGTTCGGGAGGAGTCTGAGAGTAGTGATGCCGGACCGCCCGCAGCGGGTCAAGAAACAGGCCATACAGAGGCCTCGGGGGAGCCTGCGGAGGAGACGCAGGTGATGGTGACCGGAAAAGATGGGTCGGAAGAAGAAGAAGCACGGCAAGGTGAGAGTCCCGCAATGGGGACCTCTTCGAAAAGGATTCTGGGGAGGCTGGCGCTTGGGTTGGCCGAACTGTCTGAAGAAGCCCAAGCTAGGGCTTTGATAGAAGAGGCCGGGAGGTTGAAGGCCTCTCAGACGGAAGTCGCCCAGGTTGGTTCCTCGGGCGAAGATGGCCGGGTAGCTCGAACGCTGGTGTCGAGGAGGCGTTTTCTGCCATGATGAGGTCAGCCTTGTACCCGGGTGCGGATCCTTCGGCGGACAGATTTGCGGATTTGGAGCTGGTCGATGCCGCGTTTGGGCAGCAGGGAGTGGCCGAAAGTATCCACCTTCTCCCCGATATTGACAATCCGACCCTTATGAAGATGACGCGGGCCTATGCCTCTCGGGTGAGTTACCACTCTTGGGTGGCGAGTGTTTTTTGATTGACTTAATCGCGAACTTTTACTCATCTTCTGTCCCGCAGAGTGCCCTGCTTTCTCGGGCGATGTGCTGGCGTCTGAGTTTGGCGACGGGGGCCAGCGTTCAAGCCAGGAGAGACAACGCCGAACTTCAATCGCGCATAAAGGTGTCCGAGAAGTTCGAGGAGCTTCTGTCCATTAGCAACAGAAGTTTGGAGGGGATGAAGGTGGCATATCAGGCCGCTCTAGCCGAAGCGTCCAAGCAAAAAGGCAAAGCGGAGGAGTTGCAGGGACTCCTGGCGAAGAATGACGATGCATGCTTGGAGCTGGCCAGAGTTGAGTCGAAACATTCCGAAGAGGTGAAGGCGATACGACGGGAGCATAGTGAGAGTTTGGGTCGGCTGGGAAGGAAGCTGCCGACGAGAGAAAGCGCCTGACCAGAATGCTCAACGAAATGGAGGAGAAACTGAAGCGGTGCGATGGCGAAATCGCCGACTTGAGGGACGGCGCTAAATGGCACCAAGGGATGATAGCTCGGGTGAGCAACGAGCTATCCCAAGCCCGGGGGGAGGTCGAAGCCAAACAGTTAAGGATTAATGCTCTGCAGGAGAGGGTTGAGTTGGTCGGGGCTGATAGGACAAGGGCCAGGGTGAGGCCGAGGAGCTGACCAAGAGGTTGGCCAGACAAGGGGAGGAGGTACGATCTCATCCCCCCTTTTTAGCTTCTTATATTGGTCTCTTGTGATGCCGACTGATTTTGGTTTTGCAGATGGCAAAGTTAAGGTTGGAGAATCGGGCTTTCCAAGGCGAGCTCGTGTCTAACCGCAATAAGAGCTCAGAACTCGAGGCGCGGGCCGGCGAGTTCGAGGAGCAAAACGTTATTCTGCGGGCCCAAGTCGCGGAGGCTGAGAGGCAAGCTGCTGAGGCTAAGGTGCAACTCGCCATACTCAAGGGGGAGCAGGACGTGATCGGCGCTGATGCCTTCCAACTCGGAGTGGAAGAGTGCAAGGACAGGATATCCAGCGAGCACCCGGAATGGGATCTCTCTTTTCTGGATACTGAAGTTCCTGATGCTGGTGAGTCCGAGGGAGAAGAGGAGGACGAGTACATCGACGCCTCCGATACCGATCCTGGTGCCACCCCGGGTCCCAGCGAAGCCGCAGCTTCTGAAGGACGATCGCAGTCTGCCGCTGAAGGGGCAAAGGCATTAGAGAAAGGCGAGTCTAGTCGCACCTCTGTAGATGTAACTGAGGGTTCCAGAACTGACGTGGTTCCCGGCCTTTAAGAGCCACCTCTGTGTTTTGCTTTCTGAAAAACTGTTGGATGTCTTTCAATAAATAAACTCTCCATTTCTATTTGAGTGTTTCTCCTTGGACGGCCCTTTGCTTCAAATCTCGCCCTGATCGCGAGCGACTTAGGTGTTGGCCTAAGGGGGGCGATGGCTTTGATCGGCGAACCGAAAGGCGGCCCGATCGGTTCATGTTCGTTCGATACAACAAATTAATAAAAATTTGAGGAACGAAGTTGGTCGGTTGAGGCCGACTGGTAGGGTAGTTCGGCTAGGACCGATAGACGAAATAAGTCGGCTAGGACCGACGGGAGAGATAGGTTGGTTGGGGCCGACGATGAAGTAGGTCGGCTAGGGCCGACGATGAAGTAGGTCGGCTAGGACTGACACATGAGGGTGGTTACCGAAGTACTCTTTGTTTCCTTTTGCCAGTTCATTTTTCGGTCAACGAAAGAGTGGTTTGCGTAGCCTTTGAGCTCATTTTTGTTTTGAGACACTCAACTTTGTCGCTCGAGTTCTTCGAGCGATTAACTTCGTTGGGAAGCAATCGACGGACAATCGGTCTTCGTGCTTTTTGCTATCCTGCCAGCGCCCTGCCGTTCTGTAGGCAAACCGGTTTTTATTTCACCGAGATTGATGATACGGCACTGTGGGGAACACAAAGCTGTTCTGGTGCTTTCCGGAAGGCGTTCTTTTCCCATGCGGGTCGTTTTAACGTACGGCACACGCACCCGTTTGCCATTGGAGGATATCACTTTCGTAGGATGATCTCCTGATCCTGCCAGTCTCCGTAATGTCAGTGGGCGATTCTCTGCGTTTAATGATCGCGATTCGGGATCGAGAGGAAATCTTCGCATGCGTCACGGTTTAGGCGATGGGCTCGGCGCGCAACGGGGGGTTGCGTCTATCCTGGGGGGCCACGTGGAGGCATGGGCCAGGTGTCTGAATTTCGGGGCTTCCAGCCTTGGTAGCTTTTCCCTGTTCTTTTTCGCCTATAAAAAGGGGAAGAGGGGTTGTGTTAAGTCATCCCCAAAGTTTCTTTCCCATTAGAGTTTCCGCCATGCTCATTTCTCTGCTGTTGGGAGTGGGAGGACCGAGCTTTCCTCTCCTGAGCCCTTCGCCACCGGATAGCTGGGGCGATGAAGGAGCTGCCGAAGAACGGCTCGCCCTTAGAGGGTGAGTCCCGGAGATCATATGGAGAGCGCATAGGGAGGGCGCAGAGATCACACGGAGAGCGCACACATGCTCTTCCAGTGTGACCTTTGTGGTTCCCCTTCGGGGATGTATGGTAGGAGGTGCACGCGGACTCCCCATGGTTTGAGTGAATTTCGCCTCCTCCCCCGGCCTGGATTCCAGGGCTCGCCCGCCTGGGGAATCTTTTGCCACATGGGGAGGGGGTGAAAGTGTGCCGCCCGCCGACACCTTGCCTTGGAATTTGGGCAAGTTGGGGTGGTACATACTCGGTTTGGGAGAGCGTTCCGGCGCCTGGGTCTGCGGGCTTCCTACCTGCTCGGGGGGTCCCTCGATTGGGTGGTCTGGGATGGCCTTCCGTCCATCCTTTCCAGTCACCCTGATATCTCGGTTGGGTCACCGAGATATCATTATTGACTGAAGCTGGCCGCAACTATTGGTCCATGTCGCCCGGCCATTATCGGCTCGAGCTGACTGGATGCGGCTTATCTGGTTCGGCGGTCGGACATCGGAGCATCACAGTTGCCCAGGTCTGCTTAGGAGCAGTTGCCCGAGTTTTGTACTTGTCTTTATTTTATGCATTTCAATGCTCTTGTAACGCCTCTAAGGCATTTGTAATTGATTTTGATGGCAATGGAATAAAGAGAGTTCTGTTCTGTTTCTCAATCTCTATTTCTTCTGTGCCAAATTTATTATTGTTGTTGGCCATGGGGTACGAAGGCGTCCCGCTCGTCCTTAGGCGAGGATCCCGCGCTATCCGAACTAGTCGAGGTCCGCAAGCGGCGGTCTGGGGATTGTTCGGCGGAACACGCTCCTTACTTGGGTCCGAAGCTCGGTGTTTTACGTCTCACCCTTATCGGAGCTCGAATGTTAGTGGCTCGGCCTTACCGAGGTTCAGAGAATTGGTACTTGGCCCCGCCCAGGTTCGGGGTATTTATCGCTCGGCCCTGCCGAGGTACGGAGACATTTTACTTGGCCCTGCCAAGGTTCGGAGAGTTTGTCACTCGGCCCAGTCGAGGTTCAGAGAATTTTTACTTGGCCCTGCCAAGGTTCGGAGAGTTTGCCGCTCGGCCCAGCCAAGGTACGGAGACGTTTTACTTGGCCCTGCCAAGGTTCGGAGAACTTGTTGCTCGGCCTTACCGAGGTTCGGAGAATTTGTTGCTCGGGGAAGTGACTTAGTTGCCACTATGAGCCGTAGTGCTAGGCCCCTGCGGCGCTTGGTGAGGGGCGCCAGGGCGGAACGAGCGGTACATGGTCACGCTCTTCATTTATGACGTTATCCCTCCCGAGGGGACGAGTCACTGCCAGGCGTTGGATTTCTTCCCTTTCTGCGCTTCCCAAAAAGGGGGCCAGCTTTAAAAGAGCTTGGGGAGGTGTTGGGAGCATTCATTATGGGGGGCCGGCAGATCGGAAAATACTCTGTTCAGGGGGGTTCCCGAACAGTCCGTCCACGTTTACCGATCTCACTCGGGATGGGGTACGGTACTTCGGATTCCGCAGGCACTAAAGTGATGACACGTGGTGAGTTCTCATAGGTCGGTAGCTACGGTGCGACCGATCGAGATACTCGCCTAGCAAGTATAAATATGACCGAGGGGTGTTGGTCTTAGCCATCCCTCGGTTTAGGTCTTGAAACAGTATTTGACCATGGCCTCTCAAGGAGGGCGATCATCCGAAGAGTTACGCGCGTCGATCAACGGTCTGCTACACCCGCCAAGGGGCCGTCCCACAATTACCGTTGATGGGTTGGGCCTGGCATCGACCCTTGCGAGCCAACAGCGGCTCGTGAGGGTCGTTGAGGAGTATGTGGACGTCTCCACGAGGGAGGCGGAGGCCCTGCGCCGGGTGGCGGACCGGCAGAGGGAGGAGATCGCGTCGCTTCGCCAGCAGGTTGCTGACCTTACCGAGCGCCTGGAGGACCTGCTGGCATCTGGGAGCGACTCCGAACCCTAGTTTAGGGCCTCTTTTGCTTTTCGTTTTTTCTGTTTCTTTTTGTACTCCCTTTCCTCAATCAATGAAAAAGGCCCTGTTTGGATAATCTTCTTATCTCACGAGTTTTTAGCTTTAAAAATGCCATTCGTATAATAGTTGGGGAGTCGGTGTGGCTCCACTGGTTCACGCGCTGAGTCATGGCTCTGTTTGGGATAGGCGCTTTGTTCGACAAGTTATAGGGGCGTTGCCCAAAAGCTTTAGTAGCGAAAGGGGGAACTCCCCGGCTTTTGCTCGGGGTTCATGGCCGGTTATGTGGGGCTTTATTGAACCCTTTAGGGGTTTGCCGGAGGCACATTTTTTGTGCGTGTGACGGTTTTTCGCGTAGCGTGCCTTTTTTCAGATCGACCGAGGTTCTGGGGACTACTTAGGAGACCCTCGGCTTTAACCGGGGCCCACGTACTTGGTTTTCCGCCGGGATTTTAGCCCGAAGAATTTTTGCTTGGCCCTGCCAAGGTTCGGATATTAGTTGCTCGGCCCAGCCGAGGTTCGGAGAATGTGTTGCTCGGCCCAGCCGAGGTTCGGAGGATTTGTTACTTGGCCCTGCCAAGGTTCGGAGAACTTGTTGCTCGGCCCAGCCGAGGTTTGGAGAATTTTTACTTGGCCTTGCCAAGGTTCGGAGAATTTGTTGCTCGGCCCAGCCGAGGTTCGGAGAATTTTTACTTGGCCCTGCCAAGGTTCGGAGAATTTGTTGCTCGGCCCAGCCGAGGTTCGGAGAATTTTTACTTGGCCCTGCCAAGGTTCGGAGAATTTGTTGCTCGGCCCAGCCGAGGTTCGGAGAATTTTTACTTGGCCCTGCCAAGGTTCGGAGAATTTGTTGCTCGGCCAGCCGAGGTTCGGAGAATTTTTACTTGGCCCTGCCAAGGTTCGGAGAATTTGTTGCTCGGCCCAGCCGAGGTTCGAGAATTTTTACTTGGCCCTGCCAAGGTTCGGAGAATTTGTTGCTCGGCCCAGCCGAGGTTCGAGAATTTTTACTTGGCCCTGCCAAGGTTCGGAGAATTTGTTGCTCGGCCCAGCCGAGGTTCGAGAATTTTTACTTGGCCCTGCCAAGGTTCGGAGAATTTGTTGCTCGGCCCAGCCGAGGTTCGGAGAATTTTTACTTGGCCCTGCCAAGGTTCGGAGAATTTGTTGCTCGGCCCAGCCGAGGTTCGGAGAATTTTTACTTGGCCCTGCCAAGGTTCAGAGAATTTGTTGCTCGGCCCAGCCGAGGTTCGGAGAATTTTTACTTGGCCCTGCCAAGGTTCAGAGAATTTGTTGCTCGGCCCAGCCGAGGTTCGGAGATTTCCTGTTCAGACAGGTAGCTCGGTTGTACCGAGGATTGGTAAGCAGCATCTGTTTCTTTTGCAATCTTTGGCAATGCAGTGCATAATGATTCACGTTGCAAATCACGAAAAATGTGTAGACGGGAATGTATAATGAGGCATATGAAAATGAACTCAAAGAGGACATACCCTATTGATAATATTTACGGAGATTGTCCGAGTTCCACATCCGGGGGATGGATTTCCCATCTAAATCTTGTAGCTTGTAGGTTCCCGGTCCAATGATCTCCGCTACTTGGTACGGGCCTTCCCAGTTTGGCGCCAGCTTTCCTTGTTCCAGCGGTTTGGAAATAGAGGCCTTTCGGAGGACAAGGTCGCCAGGCAGGAAGGCTTTCCCTTTGACTCTGGAGGCGTGGTAACGGGCCACCCTTTGTTGATAAGCAGCCACTCTGATCCGGGCCTTCCCTCTAATCTCCTCCACCAGGTCGAGGTTGGTGCAGAGTTGTTCGTTGCTAGCTTCCTCTGAGTAGCTTTCAACCCGCAATGATGGGAGGCCTATTTCCACAGGGATAACGGCCTCTGTACCGAAAGCCATCCGGAATGGGGTTTCACCTATTGGGATTCTCGGGGTGGTGCGGTAGGCCCATAAGACATGATGCAGCTCCTCCGCCCATCTGCCTTGGGCTCTGGAAAGGCGAGCTTTGATTCCCTGAAGGAGGGTCCTGTTGGTTACTTCGGCCGCTCCGTTGGCTTGTGGGTGCCCGACCGAAGTGAGGTGGTGACGGATTCCATGCTCCTCACAGAACTGGCAGAATTTAGAGTTGTCAAACTGCTTACCGTTATCGGTGATTATGGTGTGCGGGAGGCCGAATCGGCAGATGATGGATCTCCATACAAAATCTCTGGCCCGTGCCTCGGTTATTTGTGCAACTGCTTCCGCTTCGACCCATTTGGTGAAGTAGTCGATGGCGACAAATAGAAATTTCCGCTGCCCCGTGGCAAGCGGGAATGGGCCAAGGATGTCCATCCCCCATTTGGCGAAGGGCCAAGCGGAGGATATGGAAACTAGTTCGGCGAGGGGAGCCTTTGGATGCTTGAGTGCCTCTGGCAGGGGTCGCAGGCTCGGACCAGATCGTCTGCATCCTTCTGCATGTCGGCCAGTAGTAGCCTTGTCGCAGCACCTTGTGGCATAGGGACCGGCTTCCCAGATGGTTGCCGCAAATCCCTTCATGTACCTCGCGCAGAGCATAATCTGCTTCGGACGGGCGAAGGCATCTGAGCAGCGGCATGGAAAAGGACCATTTGTAAAGCTGGTTGTCAATCAACACGTAGTGGGTGGCCTGCAGCTTCAGCTTTCTAGCCTCTCTCCGGTCGGACGGAAGCGACCCTTCTTTGAGATATTTGAGGATAGGGTCGAACCATGACGGTTCGGCCTCAACTTGCATTATCTGGTCGGCTTCCGCGATGCTGGGATTTTCCAGAGTCTCCAGGTGGAACTTTTGCTCGGCATCCATTGACTCCGCGGTCGCCAATCGGGAGAGTAGGTCGGCGTGGGCATTCTCGGATCTGGAATCTGAATGATTTCAAATTCGGCAAAATGGGGAAGCAGGCTCCGCACCTCTTGAAGATAACGAACCATGTTCGGCTCCCGGGCTTCAAACTCTCCTCGTACATGACCGGCTACCAGCTGAGAGTCGATGAAGGCATTAAGCTTCTCCACCTTCAGATTATGGGCAATTCGGAGGCCGACTAACAGGGCTTCGTACTCGGCTTCGTTGTTGGAGGCTAGGAAGGAGAATCGGACGCCATATTCGAAGGTTATCCCCTCCGGACTGGTGAGGACCAGACCCGCACCGAGCGATGGGCATTAGATGGCCCATCGACATGGAGGAGCCACCGGGCTCCAGATTTTGGTTCTTCAAGGGAGTCTGGGGCAGAACCGTCCTCCGGGATGGTACACTCGAGGAGGAAGTCGGCTAGCACCTGGGCTTGATGGCTGGACGAGGCTGAAAGTGTATGTCATGCTCGCTTAGCTCGACGGCCCACTTGGTCACTCTCCCCGACGTCTCGGGACGGTGGACTACCGCCTTGATGGGTTGGTCGGTCAGGACCGTCATGGAATGTGCTTGGAAGTACGGCGGCAGCTTCCAAACTGAGGTGATTAAGGCCAACACCATCTTCTCAATTCTGCTGTACCTTGTCTCTGCATCGCGGAGTAGCCTGCTGACATAGTAGATCGGCTTCTGGACTTTGCCCTCTTCCCTGACCAGCACCGAACAGACTGCACCTTCTGAAACAGCCAGGTACAAGAATAGGGTCTCGCCTGGGGCCGGACTGCTGAGGAGTGGGGGCGAGCCGAGGTACTTCTTGAGATCTTGAAATGACCTTTGGCATTCAGGAGTCCACTGGAAGTTTTTAGCCGATCGAGGGTTTTGAAGAAGGGGAGGCATCTCTCGGCCGACCGCGCCACAAAGCGGTTAAGAGCCGCTATCCTCCCGGTTAGGCACTGGACCTCTTTAACAGACGCCGGGGGCCATTTGTTAGAGAGTTTGAATCTTCTGGGGGTTAGCTTCGATACCTCGCTGGGAGACCATGAAGCCGAGAAACTTTCCGAAGTTAACGCCGAAGGCGCATTTGGTCGGTTGAGTCTCATCCCATATTTGTGCAGCGTTGCAAAGCTCTCTGAGAGGTCCTCGACATGCCGCTATGCTTCCTTGCTTTTGACCAGCATGTCGTCCACGTACACCTCCATATTTAGGCCGATTTGCTCCTTGAATACTTTGTTAACCAGCCTCTGGTAGGTCGCACCTGCATTTTTAAGACCAAAAGGCATAACACGGTAACAGTAAGTACCTCGGTCGGTTATGAAGGTGGTCTTTTCTTCATCCTCAGGGCCATTCGGATCTGATTGTAGCCTGAATAGGCGTCCATGAATGACAGCATCTGGTGACCTGAGGTGGCGTCCATGAGCTGGTCGATCCGAGGAAGGGGGAAGCTGTCCTTCGGGCAGGCTTTGTTAAGGTCGGTGAAGTCGATGCAGATCCTCCATTTGCCGTTCGACTTCTTCACCATGACGACACTTGATAGCCAGCTCGATAATTTACCTCCCGGATGAAATTGGCTTGATGAGTTTGTCTACCTCTTCTTCAATGGCCTTTTGTCGTTCCGGGCGAAGCTCCTCTTCTTCTGCTTGACGGGCCTGTGCATCTCATCCACGTTGAGATGATGGACGAGAACCTCGGGGCTGATCCCTGGCATGTCGGAGGTGGACCAGGCGAAGATGTCAGCGTTGCTTCGGAGGAACCTGATCAATCTGTGCCGAGGCTCTCCTTTGAGCAGCGATCCGATTTTTATGGTTCGGTCGGGCCGAGCCTCATCCAAGGGCACCTCCTCCAATTCTTTTGCCGGTTCTCCCCGCTGTTCGGCGAAGTCCTCGTGAGCGTCTAGCCCATCAACTTCCGGCATTCTAGACTGAAGGCTTGTAACGAAGCACTGCCGAGCCATGGCTTGACTTCCTCGAACAACTCCAACTCCTCGCTCGGTGGGAAACTTCATGGATAGATGCGGGATGGAGACAACTACCTTGAGGGACATCAGACCGGGCCTGCCGAATATTGCGTTGTACGGAGATCTGAGGTCGGTTACTAGAAGTCTGTCTGGATAATGGCCACAAGGGGCCAAGTTCTCGCATGGACCGTTAGGGTGACGACCCCTTCCGGGACGATGACGTCGCCTGTGAATCCCATCAAGGTGGAATCCACGGCTCGAAGGTTTTCCATGAGTAATTTCATCCTGGTAAACACACCGAGGTACAAAACATTCACCGAACTTCCACTATCAACGAGGATTCGGCTTACATCATAGTTATTCAAATTAAGGGATACAACTAGTGCGTCATCATGGGGGAGCTGTATCCCTTGGAGATCATCGTCGAGAAGGAGAGCTCGCCCGTCCGTGCCTTCTTTGGGCCGATCCTTCACCACCGCCCTGGGGCTCGACCCGTCGGCCTCTTCGATCATATTAATGCGGCCGATCACGGGCGGATTCGGTGGAGGAGGAGGTTGTTGAAGTTCGGGCTGGCGGTCACCTCCTTGCGGTGGCTCGGGCGCTCTCCTGAACTGATTCAGTCGTCCCCGCTGGATCAGCCTCTCGATTTCATTTTTCAGCTGCCAGCATTCTTCAGTGTCATGGCCGTGCTCCCTATGGTAGCGACAGTATTTGGTGGGATCTCTTCGGGTCAGGTTCCCTCGGAGAGGCACTGGCCGGGGGAGCTGGCGCTCTATTTCCATAAGGATTTGCGCCCGGGGCACGGTCAACGGAGTGTAGTGATCGAATCGCCTGGGAGGGCTCCGGAAGCGATTCCTTGGCGGCAGCGGGGGAACTCTTTGGCGGCGAGGCGGACTTGGCCGACGGACGGGACGGTGCCTGTCGGGGCCTTTGGGCTCCTTCTTCTTCACCTGCTCGGCGTGGGCAACTCTCCGATTCTTCGACCCTAGCGTACTTGTCCGCCAGGGCCATCATATCAGAGAGGCAGGGGAGTAGCTGACTTCCATAGCCAGGTAGAAGTCGCTTTCCTTCGAGACTCCCCCCGCCAGGGCGGACATAGCCACCTCATGATTAAGGTGGTCCACCTCTAACATGGCCTTATTAAAACGGCCAAGATAATTCCTCAAGGACTCCCCCTCTCTCTGCTTGACTTTGGAGAGGGAGTCAGATCTCCGCCGGTGGCGGCGGCTGCTAACGAACTGGCCAATAAAAAGACGGCTCAGCTCGTCAAATGAATCGATAGAACCTGGCTTCAAGGCATTGAACCAGGTTCGGGCAGATCCCCTGAGGGTGGAGGGGAAAGCGCGGCAGAGGACCGCGTCGGATGCTCCATGGAACATCATTATTGACCGGAAGCTGCTAAGATGGTCATCCAGGTCAGAAGAGTCGTGGTAGGGTTCGACGGCTGGCGGCTTAACATGGGAGGGAATCACTTCCTCCATAATCCCCTTGGAGAAAGGGATGCCCTGCTCTGCCTTGGGCTGGGACGGATGGGCCTGCTTGGCGGCGTTCAGCTCCTGACGCATCTCCTGGATCTGACGACGGATCTCCTCCTCACCGGTTAGAGGAGGAGCTGGGCGTGAGGATCGCAAGGACGGCATTGAATCATGGTGAGAGGTCACCGGGGAGAGGGATCGGGCTCATCGATATCTGGGAGGATCCCTATCATAACCACCTCGTGGGACTGGTTTGTCCCCTCTGGGTTGGTGTGGGGGTCCGCAGGCTCACGCGGACTGGAGGAGGAAGCTGCCGGCGAAGAAGGAATCGCCGCCTCCTTATGAAAGCGCGGAGCAGGAGGGACCGCAAGGCGCTCCTGCACCAGGTGAGTCAGGGCCTGGACTTGCTGGACCAGCGTGGCGAACTGGTCCTGGGTCACCGGGATGGCAGGCGGTGACGGGGTTTCGATCGGTGGGGGTTGCGGCGCTACACCGCCCGTCGGATCAGGCCTCTAGGAAGCGGTCTGATCTTGGGCTTCAGAGGTTGCTCTTCTCCGGTTGGCCATTCAAGAGGTTCTACTTCGGATTGAGATCCTTATCTCCTTTTTTCAAGTTTTATGGGACTTGAGACCCTTCCTCTAGTGCCAATCTGTTGCCGTCGGGATCCGTCCTCCAACTCGGGCGCGGTCGATCTCCAGGGATGGACCTACACACAAGTCCTCGTGCGAGAGGCGTTTGGGGTGGCCTCCGTGGAAGACCCTCCGACGCTCAAGTCAGTGGGAGGAAATCGGCGATCAATCAGAAAATGGGGAGGTGGATCTCTCCGGGGAGTCTCTCCAAGGGCGGCCGATCGGGAGCTCTAGAGGGCGAGAGCACCGACGAGCTACTGGCGAGAGCGGGAGAGTGAGAGTGAGGGTGTGAAAGCGCATACCTGAGGGGATCTGTGAGTGTTATATTTATAGACTGTCACCTGGATCTTGAGCGCCTTCTGGAAGGTTCAAAGGTTGTTAGGATACGGGGATGGATCAAATCGGGCCGTTGTGGGGCCGTTGGGATCCATATCTTATCTGTTAGGGGATCGATGGTTAGGAGAGCTCCTTGAAGGCTTGAGATCTGATAGGTGTGTAGGTCTCGGGTAGTCGTGATAGGTCCTAGACCACTTCTTAACATGATTCCTTGCCTAGGATGTTGTTACGGCAGGCCTGGCTCCCGCGTCAGGTTCCGCGGAGGTGAGTATCGGATCGTGGATCGCTCGGTGAAGCCATGCCAGGAAGGCTCGGGGGAGACGAGCTACAGGAAGCTCGGGAAGCCGAGCAATGGAAGCTTGGGGAGACCGAGCTATGGAAGCTCGGGGGGGCCGAGCTATGGAAGCTCGGGGAGACCGAGCTATGGAAGCTCGGGAAGGCCGAGCTATGGGCTAGCTCGGGGAGCCGAGCTATGGAAGCTCGAAGGAGGCCGAGCTATGGAAGCTCGGGGAGGCCGAGCTACGGGGCTTGGGGGAGCTATGGGAGCTCGGGAGAGCCGAGCTATGGAAGCTCGGAGGAGCTATGGGAGCTCGGGAGAGCCGAGCTATGGAAGCTCGGAGGAGGCCGAGCTATGGAAGCTCGGGGAGGTCGAGCTATGGGAGCTCGGGGGAGCCGAGCTATGGGAGTTCGGGGGAGACGAAGGAAGAAGGTCGGTCTTAACCTCGTCGCACGGATATTGATGCAATGATGATTTTACCCCTCAACAAGAAGCATGTGAGGTGTAATTGACAAAAATAATTTTTAATTAAGATTTACTGTATCCAAAATTGATACTATTTTGATGCTATCTTGATACAATATCATATAGAGCATATCATATCATTTTAGTACTAATTTAAAATGGTAACAAAATCATATCTTAACCAATAGTAAGAGAATGCAATCCCAATCAAGTATTGTGCCTTTTGAACGTTAAACACGAGTTGCTAATGAACATTAACCAATAGCATCATTCCATTATGTTGCTGTTGAAATCTGTCCTTCGACTCGGACGCGATCGGGCTGCAACGTGGGCTCCCTCCTGGGCAAACCTGTAAGACAGTCCTCACGTGAGAGGTGTTGGGGGTGGCCCTCTGCGGAAGACCCTCCAATGCTCAAGTCAGTGGAGACCAGCAATCAACAAATATGGAGAGAAGGATCCCTAAGGAAGAGTTCTCCGAGCTCTCGTGAGAGCTTTTATGGCGGAGTGTGAGAACTGTGAATGAAAAATGGGCATAGAATAGCCGTACCTGAGAGGCTTAAGGGTGGTAGTATTTATAGGTGGTCACCTGACTTCTTGGACATGCTCTGGATGAGGTCTGAAAGTTGTTGGGATTCGAAACAGATTCGAATCAGGTTGTTATAGGGCTGGTAGGATACGTATCTGGTTAGTTAGAGGATCGACGGCTGGGAGGCGGGGAGAGCTGGCCGATGGCTCGAGACTCAGTGGCTGCGTGGTCCCTAGGCCACTATTGTAGGTCTTAGGCCACGTCTTGGCATGATTCCTTGTTTGAAATCTTATTCTGTTATAGTGAATTTGAACTCTCCCGTGCCAGATTTCACCGAGGTCTGAAGTAGCTCGGATCGGATGGCCAAGGAATGGTATGGCTTTGATGGCAGAAGCATAAGAATAGCTCGGGTTGCCGAGGCATAAGGTTGGCTGAACCTGCCGAAGTATAATGTGGTCGGCCAAGTCGGACTTCTTTTAAGCATGGAGTCAAGAACTCCTTGTCTTGGCTTTATGATGCCAATGTGGCAGCCATAAATGCCTTAACGATGGAAGGAAATAAGGCATTAAATGCATGGATGCACATGGCCTTTATGAGGCCATAATTGCGTTGGTGCGAAGGACATAGCGTGGCTGTGGAAACTGAGCTAGAGTGCCAAGGTATATTGGCCGAAGCATTTTGGCCGAAGTATATTGCCGAGCCATGTTGGCCGAAGTATATTTGCCGAGGCATGTTGGCCGAAGTATGCTTTCTCCTTTCCTTTTATTCCATTAAATGTTGGCCAAGTCATTATGACCGTTTCTGCACCATTAAATGCTGGCCAAGTCATTATGACCGTTTCTGCACCATTAAATGCTGGCCAAGTCATTATGACCGTTTATGCACCATTAAATGTTCCAGCCTATTGACTTGACTGCCGGATATTAATGAGGGGGCCTTTGGGCACATGACGTGGCCCTTTTTCCCTCTTGTTCTCTTTCTTCATTATGATGAGACGATCGTTGCTAGAATGTTGCGCCAGTAGGCCAGCTGGCAAGCAGAGCATTTAGATCGGGCGCGACCCCATCGCCAATATGAGCGATCAATAATGTAATGACGATTTTACCCCTCAACACATGCCCTCCACTCCCTAGTCTGAAGTGTAACTTCAGATATATGGAGTAGAATTCTGGAGTAATCTTATTTGGGGAACATGTCATTCGATCCTCTGTAGAGGAAGTGTTTATCTCTGTGTAGGTTAGACAAAGGCCTGGGCGGCCCTCTTGCTAAAGTAAAATAAGGCGCTTTAGTTGCACTAGAGTGTCCGAGAGATTATCCGGCTGGGACGAAGCTTTAGTGTTGTATCACTCGGATTGACCGAGGCTTTTGATAGTAAAAGATGCACTCCGGCTCTGGAAATTTATTACTCGGTCGTTGCCGAGCCTTCAGAAATATATTACTCGGTTGTTGCCGAGGTACCAGACCCTTACTTGGTTGTAGCCGAGCCTTCAAGATTATATTTTACTTGGCGCTGCCAAGGTTTGGAGATCGTTACTTGGTTGTAGCCGAGCCTTCAAGATTATATTTTACTTGGCGCTGCCAAGATACAGAGATCATTACTCGGTTGTAGCCGTGCCTTCAAGATTATATTTTACTTGGCGCTGCCAAGGTACGGAGACCATTAATCGGTTGTAGCCGAGCCTTCAAGATTATATTTTACTTGGTGCTGCCAAGGTATGGAGACCGTTACTCGGTTGTAGTCGAGCCTTCAAGATTATATTTTACTTGGCGCTGCCAAGGTACGGAGACCGTTACTCAGTTGTAGCCGAGCCTTCAAGATTATATTTTACTTGGCGCTGCCAAGGTACGGAGACCGTTACTCGGTTGTAGCCGAGCCTTCAAGATTATATTTTACTTGGCGCTGCCAAGGTACGGAGACCGTTACTCGGTTGTAGCCGAGGCTTCAAAATAATAAATTACTCGGTGTTGCCGAGCCTTCAAATAATAAATTACTCGGTGTTGCCTAGCCTTCTCAAGATGCTACTCGGTTGTAACCGAGGCTTCCAAATAATAAATTATTCGGTATTGCCGAGCCTTCAAATAATAAATTACTCAGTGTTGCCGAGCCTTCAACATTATATTTTACTTGGCGCTGCCAAGGTACGGAGATCGCTTGGCCCGACCGAGGATTTATATGACCTGCTTCTCATTGCAGCTTTCAAGGAGAGTTATAAGAATTTTGTAGGCCTTCAGAAGCTAAATTTAATTCAATGAACAAGAATGAGTTTAGTAAGGCATACTTTTTCAGAAAATTTATTACTCGGTTGTTGTCGAGTCTTTAGGAATATATTTCTCGGTTGTTGCCGAGCCTTCAAGAAATTTATTACTCGGTTGTTGCTGAACCTTCAATATTATATTTATTACTCGGTTGTTGCCGAGCCTTCCCAAGATGCTACTCGGTTGTAGCCGAGGCTTCAAAATAATAAATTACTCGGTGTGGCCGAGCCTTCAAATAATAAATTACTCGGTGTTGCCGAGCCTTCCTAAGATGTTACTCGGTTGTAGCTGAGGCTTCAAAATAATAAATTACTCAGTGTTGCCGAGCCTTCCCAAGATGTTACTCGGTTGTAGCCGAGGCTTAAAATAATAAATTACTCGGTGTTGCCGAGCCTTCAAATAATAAATTACTCGGTGTTGCCGAGCCTTCAAATAATAAATTACTCGGTGTTGCCAAGCCTTACCAAGATGCTATTCGGTTGTAACCGAGGCTTCCAAATAATAAATTACTCGATGTTGCCGAGCCTTCAAATAAGAAATTACTCGGTGTTACTGAGCCTTCCCAAGATGCTACTCGGTTGTAACCGAGGCTTCCAAATATTAAATTACTGGGTGTTGCCGAGCCTTTAAATAAGAAATTACTCGGTGTTGCCGAGCCTTCCCAAGATGCTACTCGGTTGTAACCGAGGCTTCCAAATATTAATTTACTCGGTGTTGCCGAGCCTTCAAATAATAAATTACTCGGTGTTGCTGAGCCTTCCCAAGATGCTACTCGGTTGTAACCGAGGCTTCCAAATATTCCACTCGGTGGTAACCGAGGCTTCCAAATAATAAATTACTCGTTGTTGCCGAGCCTTCAAGTAATTTATTACTCGGTTGAGCCTTCAAGAAATTTATTACTCGGTTGTTGCCGATCCTTCAAGAAATTTATAGCCTTCAAGTTTATTTATTACTCGGTTGTTGTCGAGCCTTCAAGAAATTTATTACTCGGTTGTGTTATTGCCGAGCCTTCAAGAAATTTATTACTCAGTTGTTGCCGAGCCTTCCCAAGATTCTACTCGATTGTAACCGAGGCTTCCAAATAATAAATTACTTGGTGTTGCTGAGCCTTCAAGATTAATAACAAACTTCGCCGAGCCTTCAAGATTAATAACAAACTTCCTCCGGCTTTTAGCCGAGGGTTCTGATATGTCACTCGGTCTTGGCCGAGGTTTTAGATAAATAGGAGATGCACTCCGGCTCTGGCCGGGGCTTCCGATAATAAGAGATGCACTCCGGCTCTGGCCAGGGCTTATGTACTTCGGCTCTGGTCGGAGCTTCCGATAATAAGAGATGCACTCCGGCTCTAGCCAGGGCTTTCGATAATAAGAGATGCACTCCGACTTTGACCGGGGCTCGGAGATCAGGGACTCGGCCTAGCCGAGGTTCGGAGATAAAGGCTCGGCCTGCCAGGTTCAGAGATTAAGGCTCGGCCCTGCCGAGGTTCGAAGATAAGGACTCAGCCCTGCCGAGGTACGGAGATCAGAACTCGGTCCAGCCGAGGTTCGGAGATTTCCTGGTCGAGGAGACAGCTCGGTCGTGCCGAGAGTTAGCAAGTGGCATCCATTTTTTCATTATGATTTTTTGGAGAAGTGATTGGGGTGACCATGCCATAAATCATAAAAGCAATATGCCAACAAAATTAATGAGGCGGGCCTGTAGAAGGCGTGCCCTACTGATGATATCTGCGGAGGTTGTCTAAATTACACGTTCGAGGAATGGATTTCCCGTTCAGATCCTGGAGCTTGTAGGTGCTAGGTCCGATGACTTCCGTCACTTGATAGGGGCCTTCCCAGTTCGGAGCCAGCTTTCCTTGCTCCAGTTGTTTGGAGACGGATGCTCTCCGGAGGACAAGATCACCAGACGAGAAAGATTTCTCTTTGACTCTGGAGGCATGATAGCACCCGTAGAGAGGGAAGTCCTGTCTCCATGGGGATGATAGCTTCTGCACCGAAGGCCATCGGAACGGGTCCCGCCTGTGGGAACTCTCTGGGTGGTGCAGTAGGCCCACTGGCAGAGGCTGAAGCTTCTGTGAAGCATGGAGTCAAGAACTCCTTGTCTTGGCTTTATGACACCATCCTTCTTCACGCAAAAGGTGCTAAGGGGGCCATAAATGCCTTAATGATGGAAGGAGACAAGGCATTAAATGCCTTAAAGCAGGTAGATGCACATGGCCTTTATGAGGCCATAAATGCCTTGGTACGAATAGCGCGGCCATGGAAGCCGATCTGTTGTGCCGAGGCAGGTAGAAGGCGAAGATGGCGTTGAGTCATGGCGAGAGGACACCGGAGAGAGGGATCGGGCCTACCAAGATCTGGGGAGATCCTTGTCGTAGCCCCCTTGCGGGACTGGTCTGGCCTCCTTGGGTCGGTGTGGGGGGTCCGCGGCTCCATGCGGACCAGAAGAAGAGGTGGCTAGAGAAAAATGAGCTGCGGCCTCCTCAGGGAGGCATGGAGCAGGGCAGCAGCTGTAACTGGATGGGAGGCTGCAAGGACCAGATGGGTCATGGCTTGGACCTGCTGGACCAGTGTGGCGAATTGGTCCTGGGTCATTGGGACAGCCGGTGGCGACGGAGTCTCAGCTGGTGGCGGCGGCGGCGCCACGATACTCATCGGATCGGGTCTCTGAGAGGTGACCTGGTCCTGGGCTTCAGAAGTTGTCCTTCTCCGATTAGCCATTGAAGAGGTTCTCTTGCAGATCGAGATCCTTGTCTCCTTTCTTCAAGTTTAATGAGACTTGAGGCCCTTCCTCTAACGCCAATCTGTTGCTGCTAAAATATGTCCTCCGGCTCGGGCGCCATCGAGCTGCAGCATGGGCTCCCTCTTGGGCGGACCTGCAAGACAGTCCTCACGCGAGAGGCGTTGGGGGTGGCCCTCTGCGGAAGACCCTCCGACGCTCAAGTCAGTGAAGACCAGCAATCAACAAATATGGGGAGAAGGATCCTTGAGGAAGAGTTCATCCGAGCTCTTGTGGAGCTTTTATGGCGGAGTGTGAGAACTGTGAATGAAAAATGGGCGTAGAATAGCCGTACCTGAGAGGCTTAAGGGTGGTAGTATTTATAGGCGGTCACCTGACTTCTTGGACGTGCTCTGGATGAGGTCTGAAAGTTGTTGGGATTCGAAACGGATTCGAATCAGGTTGTTACAGGGCTGGTAGGATCCGTATCTGGTTAGTTAGAGAATCGACGGCTGGGAGGCGGGGAGAGCTGGCCGATGGCTCGAGACTCAGTGGCTGCGTGGTCCCTAGGCCACTATTGTAGGTCCTAGGCCACGTCTTGGCATGATTCCTTGTTTGGAATCTTATTCTGTTATAGTGAATTTGAACTCTCCCGCGCCAGATTCCGCAGAGGTCTGAAGTAGCTCGGATCGGATGGCCAAGGAATGGTCTGGCCTTGATGGCAGAAGCATAAGAATAGCTCGGGTTGTCGAGGCATAAGGTTGGCTGAACCTGCCGAAGTATAAGCATAGAGTCAACAACTCCTTGTCTTGGCTTCATGAAACCATCATTCTTGTGCAAAAGGTGCCAAGGGGGGGCCAACGTGGTAGCCATAAATGCCTTAATGATGGAAGGAAATAAGACATTAAATGCGTGGATGCATATGGCCTTTATGAGGCCATAATTGCGCGACAGCGCGGCTGTGGAAACCGAGAGAGTGCCGAGGCATGTTGCCGTTTTTATTCCGCTGGCCAAGTCATTATGACTATTTATACACCATTAAATGCTTCAACCTATTGACTTGACTATCGGATATTAATGAGGGGCCCTTGGGAGAACCTATGCATATGATGTGGCCCTTTTTTTTTTTTTTTCTTCTTGTTCTCTTTGTTCATTATGACGAGACACTGGTTGCTAGAATGTTGCACCAGCAGGCCAGCTGGCAAATAGAGCGTTTGGAGCGTTTGGATCAGGTGCGACCCTATCGCCAATGTGATTGTATCGGATATTAATGAGGGGCCCTTGGGAGAACCTACGCATATGATGTGGCCCCTTTTTTTTTCTTCTTGTTCTCTTTGTTCATTATGACGAGACACTGGTTGCTAGAATGTTGCACCAGCAGGCCAGCTGGCAAATAGAGCGTTTGGAGCGTTTGAATCAGGTGCGACCCTATCGCCAATGTGAGCAATCAATAATATAATGATGATTTTATCCCTCAACATATTACATTATCGAGTCTTCTGATGAACCTAATCTACTATATGGCTGATAGATTAGATGGATGTATTAAAGTATATAGATTAATGAGAATGATCAGGGCTGGGTTCTAGGCTTGAGCTGCGGAAGAACGGGAAGGGCTTCTTTGGAATTATATTTTAATAAAACTAGCTGTTAGTCGTTACGCCACCTAGATAACCCTAATTCGATGATCATTGCCGTACCTTTCGTAACGTTTATCGCGATCTCGACGATAGAGATGGCCGTCAACCGCTTGGTACGAAACGGCCCCAATTAATGAATGTGAGCGTGAGATCGCACGTTATCTGACGGCCATCGTTCCCCATCCCAATCCAAGACCGTCGATCCACCGTCCATCCCACTCTGAATCCAAGAGAGAACAACACCCTCGAGCTCGCCCTGTCACTTCTCCACCCAAACTCTTAAAACCCTCGCGCCGCCTGTTCCCATAGGTCTCGCCACCGCTGCCCGACTCCCTCGCTCTAGGGTTTCTACGAACCCTAGCTTCCTCGCGTTCGATCTCAAGGGTTTTGGGTGTCCGGGGAGGGCTCCAGCGAGGCGGAGAGAGATGGAGCCGTCGTCGTCGTTTGCGCCGTCGCCGGCGTCGGAGCAGGGGAAGCTCTTCGTCGGTGGGATCTCGTCGGAGACGAGGGAGGAGACGCTTGCGGAGCACTTCAAGAAGTACGGGGAGGTGAAGGAGGTGGTGGTCATGAAGGACAGGAGCACGGGGAACGGACGGGGATTCGGGTTTGTCCAGTTTTTGGATCCGGAGGCGGCGGAGAGGGCTCTCCAGGAAAAGGAGAAGCATGTTATTCGTGGGAGAACGGTAAGTGCTCTTCTAGCTTTTATTTTTCTCCCTCCACCCTCTAATTTAGCTTTTATTTTTCTCCCTCCACCCTCTAATTGGAGGAAAGAAGCGAGGAAAAAAAAACGATTTTTCTGCATTTTAGATTTTTTTTGGCTTTATTTTAATTATTAGGACGATTTTTTCCTCGTTTTCTATAAATTTGTGCGTCTAGTTATGCTTTTCTTTCCGAGAAATATTTTGTCTGAGGTTTCTCGTTCTATCATGCACAAGAATATTGGAAAAATAAAAGGTGATGCTGGTTGGTTCGCTTCTATTATGATTATTAGGAAATCAAATATTTCTTTTGTTTGTTTTAAAAGAAAAAACGTTTTTAGAGAGTATTAATTAAGTAGGGAAGATTAACCTTCTTATAAATTGTTAGTTGACGAATAAATTTTCATACTTTTAGGGGATTATATTTTGTTTTATAATGAATTGCTGTAATTTGAATAAAAAAACAAATTGGTCAATACAATTACTTAATAATAATCATAATTATTTAGGTAGTTTTGTTTACGATGATGCAATAAATCAATAATTGAAATAGTAATATGGTTATTTTCTTTTGAAGAATCTTGATTTTCCCTGTTTAGCTTGTTTTCGTTGTGAGCATTATTGCTTCATTTGATTGTGTTTATTAGGTAGAAGTGAAGAAAGCTATACCCAGAGGCGGACAACATCAAAGTCACCAATACCCCCACCACCAATACCCAAATCAGAGCCCCCAACATAGTAGAGGGACAAATAGGAGCAGTACTAACAACAACAGTAGCAGTGCGAATCACTCCAAGTCGAAGAAGATTTTTGTAGGCGGTTTGTCTGATAACATTACGGAAGATGAATTCAAGAATTATTTTAAGGACTTTGGTACAATAACAGACGTGGTTGTCATGTATGATGGTGCAACCCGCCGGCCAAGAGGCTTTGGTTTCATCACCTTTGATTCTGAGGAGGCTGTGGAGAATGTGATGCAGAAAAGTTTCCATGAGTTGAATGGTAAATATGTAGAGGTCAAGATAGCAGTGCCAAAGGATGGGAATAATCATAGCAATAATAGCACTCATGATAATAACAATTATAACTTACGGATGGGTGGTAGAAGAGGAGGACCTGCTTCTAGTAATTACCCAGGTGTGATATATCCACCTTACACTCCTAGATATGGTTATAGTCATGGTTATGCACCACCTTGGTATGGTTTTGGTTTTGGTTGGTATGGAGGATATACTTTTGGAGGCTATGGTGGTATTGGTTATGGAGGTCCAATTCCAGGTCCAAGGGGCCCTTACGTTCATGGATTGGTGACCTCAAGGCGTGGTCCAGTGCCCTACGGCAATACTGCTATGTATCCTGGCTACATCGGTGGAGGCTTTGGTGGCTACACGGGTATTGCTGGTGGCAATTTTCATGGGGTTCCTGTTCTTGGTAATGGCAAGGGGAGTCAAATGGGCTCTGAGGTACAAACAACAGCTGTTTCTGGTTCGACGCCATCACAAGTTGAAAATGTGAAGTTGGATGCTACATAACATTTTGGTTGGTACTTTACCTATTCCCCTCTTTCTATCTTTGGGTTGATTTTCTATATTAGAGGTTTGTTATGAAGTATGGAAGGTCTTAAATTGTCATTCTATTTTTTTGTTACTTGTTAATGCAGTGGTGCTAAGTGGCTGAATTGGGAAAGTCTCTTCTCTTGATATAAGAGACCTGGGTTTTATCCTCCCATACTTTGATAATTGGTTGGGTTTCCACTTATCCTAGTTTTCAAAAGAAAATAAGAAACTCTTCGATGTAGCTGAGCGCTCCTGTTCTTATATAAGTACCCCTGTTCCATGCATAATTTGGCCCCTCCAGTCTGGACACCTATTCTCCCAAGCCTAAATGTCCAAGTAGATCATGACATCAATGCGCATTTCCATGCTGGAGGAATGGCATCAATGCGCATTTTCATGCTGCTGGAGGAATGATAGGCATGATGATCTTTAATGTAATCATTAATGAATGGATCATTCATTGTTTTAACAAAGCTACTCTAAATAACAATTGGAAAACTAAAATAAAATCCTGCAGATCTGTTTGCCAACAACAGTCCTGAGAAAAACCATCTGCAAGAAACGGCACATAGTCCCATATGTTAGTGATGGCACTCAAGATCTTAGATCACAAGACACCATTATTCCTATAATGGGACTTTATGATTGTCATGTCTCATATGATTTCTTAAGCCTTTCTTTTTTGGAATGCTGAAATATCAACAGGGAAATTTTTTTTTTAAGTCAGAATTGTTAATCAATATGTGAGAATTTTCTTAAAAGATTATCCATATGTGAGAGATGGGAACTACAAGCACCATGTCATAAAAAGGTGATTTCCTTGCCAATTAAATCATTTTTTTTTGTTTTCTTAAAGTATCATATCACGCCATTAGTGACTTTGTATCTCTGGTTTGACTCTGTATGTTTAGAACGAGGTGGTTGTCACATGCTAATACGTCTAGGAAAGGAATCAAATATAGATGCAAAAAATATAATTCTGAGCTTTCCTTTTGTCTTTCTTTTCTCAAATTAATATCTCAAAAGAAAATAACGATCGAAATATGATATTGTTTTTATGTTTGTAGAAATAAACCTTAGTTGGTAATTGCACCCCCCCCCCCCCCCCCCCCCCTAAAAAAAAAAGTAGTGATTTCTTTCTCTGCCCCTGCTCATTCCTCATTTTATACATTGCAAATAGGTGAAATGAAATTCATTTGCTAAGCAGCTAAAACAGAATTGTTCTTACCAAAAAAAAAAAAAAGAATTCAGTTGAATGATATATATTTTATGTAAAAGAGTTACACTGTTTCAGTTACGGTGGCCTACCAGCCTTCCTTTTGTGCAGCCAGCGTTCTACATTTGAGATTGGAACACCTGATGACTGATATTTTGGAAATCTTTTGGTGCTTGGTGACATTATTTTGTAATTTATAGGTTTAATTTGCATGACTTTGTAGTATATTTTTAAGGGGATAAATGTTTGTTTTTGTGGTTGGAACCTGAAAATGATGCTTTTCCCCTGGAAGTTACCCTGAATTATTTATTTTTGGAAGGTTCAAACCCTTTTGAAAAGCAATTTGTTGCAATTTTCTTTTTCAATCATCAAAAGTTATTTTTATGCCAGAAAAGCTAGTTGTCCATGCTCCATTCCATTAAATCATGTAAAATTCAAACACTGTCCTTTGGTTATTATAAAACTTATAGTTACAGTTTGCACTTCCACCTAATTGTTTCGTTTACATTAATATGAATCTAACTTATCAGTTGGTAGCATGAATATCTTAATCTTTTTAGAGAAAATTACAGTGACGCCTGTTCTACTTTGGCTGAGAAACACTTTGACTGCACAAGGTTTTTTCCCCCATTTAGTCCCTTTAGCTTATTTTTGTGTCTTAATGTGGTCTGGCCACCCATCTGGCCCATGACACCCTACCCCTAGCACTTCTAAAGAGTTTATTGTTTCCACCAATAGTTTTTGTGTAAAATCAAAGGTTGCTGCCATAATTTTTGCTAGTGGGATGATTTCCTTCAAAAATAATGAGCGGAAACAATAAACTCTTAGAAGTGCTAGGGTGAGATGGACAATTGAACTATATTGATTAAAAAAAATAAGTTAGATGGGCTAATTGAAACAAAAAAAGGGTAGGGTGTTTCTCTCTCAAAGTTGAAGGGGTGTCACCATAATGCATTCTTTATTCATTCATTGGTTCAATTTCTCTTCTTTTGATGATAGTTTGGCCCACCTATCCACATGTAAACTGTATAGTTTACTAACTAGATTGCTTTAGATATTATCTAAGGTATTCAACTATTCTATTCGTTATGTATTCTTTATTCATCATTGGTTTTTGAGTTTGCATGCATAATAGTTATGCTATTTCTATGCATGCTACCCAATGCATGGTAATTCTGCTGTTAAAATCGGTCCATGCAACCCATGTATTTTTGGGCCTATTCCCTAATTATTAATGATTAATTCCAATACATTCTCCTTGGGTTTTTGATCCCTTTTTCTTAATTAAGGGGTCTTGTCATTGAATTTAAGAGGCCCATTATTGGAGATGACTCACCATGCATAGGATTGCATCTTGCATTGCGGTGATCATTATAGTGTAGCTTCTGGTTCATTTGACTGTACTGGTTTCGAAGTTTTGAAATTTAGTTGTAAGTGGCTGGTGGCAAGGACCTAGGAATTTGCCTTTTGAAGTCCTTACCTAATCTGCCAAGATTTGCCCTCCGATCTCCTTTAACAAATAAAGGAGATTCGAAACCCTAAGGCTCTTGGAGTTCTTTTCTTACTCTCTTTTTTTTTTTAAAAAATAAAAAAATACTTTTCTTTGTAGGCCGTGAGGGACCTTATGGGTTCTTCAAGGCATCAAGGGCAGTTGACTTCTCATTTGACAATCATTGTGTCCCAGTCCACTTCAATTTGAAATGATCTCTCCCTCTTTACATCTTTAGTTTGGCCTTTTAAGCCTATCTCAACATATCCAGGTTGCATTCCCTTAAATTTGTTTGTTTTATGGTCTCCTTGTTTATTGTATTATGAATTGTGCATGCCCGTTTCCTCATGGTTTGGGGTGGTGTGGATGCATATTTGTCGGTAGGTTTGAATGTTGCATGTGTGAAAGTGATCCCACTAATTTGTGGGTTACAACTGGTTCCCCACAAGTAGGGGCAGAAATTGGGTCTGGTTGGATTGTATACAGGGCAGAATGGATGCAGGTAGGTCAAGTCAGAAATCTGTCAACTCTAATCCGACCTGTTTATTAAATGGTTCAAAAACTGTATTAAACAAGTGACACGACACAACATACAATAGATTGAATCAAGTTATATGGTTCAGAATTGCTACCGCTACCTGCAACTAGCTCCGGTCACCTACATTTTGCCACCTATAAAATAAATATAGAAAAATATACCTGATTTTTCACATAATCATTCAGGTGTTAGCCTAGGGCCTACTGCATTTCATGTGTGAAGCGATACCACAATAGTTAATAGGTTACCATCTGGTCCTTCACAATGAGCTGTTGAATCCCTCATTTTGCATCATAATGGATATCTAGAAAATCTGCCTTCTCTGCATGTAGGGATTTGTGTGTGTTCAGGTGTGCCGCATTTCTAATTTCTCAATGAAACTTTGCTGCCTATATTTAGCCCAGAGATGTCCTTATTCAGTTTTTTTGTAGTCACTAGGAAAGAATTCTATAAATATTTGAATAGGTCCGTAAGCATGATTAGAGGCTAATTATTGTAATGAGTGTCTGGGTTTGCTTGATGATGTACGTTATCCTATTTTGGTTTGGTATGTTATTAAAAGTTCCCAATTTAGTAATCATGAGCCAAAGTCGATTAAGTTATCAAAGTCATTATTGAAATTTGCGTTATCTTTCCATGTTTGACTTTATGAGGACTTGAATTTTGTAGCGTTTACAAGAAATTTCTCTTGGCCCATTTTACTTGAATTAGTTGCATATCCTCACCAAGCACTGAATCAGCATTTGTAAATCGAGATGTAGTTATTGTGAGAATGAATTTTTTGGGCACGCCAATGAAGTTTTGGCAAGCAATTGCTTGGCCTTTTTTACCACAAGCACACCTCTCCTTGGTCCACACCCTCTTTTTATGCTAGTTCCTTTCTTTACCTGCTATATCACAAAATATACTTTTAATTGACTTATATCAAATGACCATGGTATGTTGAGTAGACTTGCATTTAGATCTCATATGTATATTACAAGCACAACCTTATAGAATGTTAGTGTTATTTTAATTTGGACATCAAAAGCTGAATTAATGGTATGGCGGAAGATTGAATTCTTTGCTGAGGGTTGAAGTAATATCGCATGTTGTGCTTGTGATACCATATTGGGCTGACGTTTGACACTCATTGCACTCAAAATATTCAAGATTGTATATTCATATTGACACTCTAGCCTTCGACTTTGCATCATGACTAACGGCAATTACTTTAGCAGACATGGTCCTATTTTGAGCAGTTGGATGTCATCCATAGTTCCGTAATGCCAGAACTGACCCTGAGTGCCACACTCTAATCACCAGAAGCAATTGTTGGGTTATGTTCATGTGACCCATTTTTTGCTTGACCTGCTTTTTAGATATTCCTGATTGTCTGCTTCTATCCCTTGCTTAGGCATTGATGTCAGTCCATGTTTCCTGCCTAAGGCTAGGCTGCCCAAACTGCTTTACTAACATGCCCAGGTAGTTGCCTGGTTCTTTTTTTCACAAAACTATCAGAATGTTATACTTGATTTTTGGTAGTTTTGACTCAATATGACCATCTATGTAAGCCTATACTGTTGTCTAAAATTATAATGAAGTATGGTTGGGGCCAACACAAGCCAATCACGTGGTTTTGTTTGTAGGTCTTGTATTGATTCTCATCATATCGTGCTGCTAATCATGTGTCAAGACAAGTCAATCATGTTGTCATTTATTTCATGGTGATCATAATTTGATGACTGTGCACCATTTGCATTTTTGGTGAGAAATTTGATTCAACATAGGAAACACCATTCAACAAGAATGATTGCCAGAAGCCCCTCTCTTTTGTGCTTCTTTCTTTGCTAGAATTCTACTACCGTAATACTTCCCAGCCACGGAAGGAAAGCATCGAACTGGTTCAAAATCCAAGAGGGAGATATCCATGGATTAGGATGGGTTATCATTTTCAATGTTTGTTTGTACTTTATAGAGGACTATGAAGAGGAAGAGCCAGTGAGGAAGGAAAAGAGATGAAAATAGCTCATACCTCGTATGTATCATTGCATTTTACATCTACTTTATCAACTAAATTTTATCAGAATAAAACTGTGATCTTGGAACATCTGATGCTTCATCAGTACATCTCAATTTTGAAAAGTTGGGTTGTTGGGCTCGAAAAATATGTGACCAAGTAGCTTGCTTTCCTACTTTTACTTTAGATTCAGAAACAGGCTTGTCAGAAATATCTAGGAGCTGGCTCAATCACACTCATGTGTGAGCACTGGACCTGAGAGCATACGGTACAAGATTTGTAGTGTCCAAAAATATCAGGAAAAAAAAAACATGTCAGCATATGCTCAGAAACAAATATGAGAGATGAACATCTAGACGGTTGGAGTTCAAGAGAATGTAGCATCTGCTTGTGATAGATATAGGTTTGACATGGGCCATTTCGTGGATTAGGATTATCATTTAGACTAATGCTTAGTGAGTTGTTACATTTGTCTTCATCTTCAAACTTCTTGACAAACACTTTCAAGGTTTGTTCAGTGTCAGTTGTGCATAAAATGATATTGCCACTGACATAAGCTCCATCCTTTTCCCCCTTATCACATTTTTTTACTTGAACTGCAATTAGTTTGGATTCTTGATACGATGGAGCTTGGGACTGTTTGAACAAGCCATTCTTTCTAATATTGTCTTTGGTGCTACTCTATCTGGAAGACAAGGCTACCCCACTAGAGGTGGATTACTGAGAGCATATGATTCTCGGTTCTTGTTGCCAAGATGATTCACCTGCATATGTTGTCACATTATTCTCTGTTGCCCCCTTTCTTAACAGTTGCTTTGCATCCAAGAAGTTTAAGATTTCTGGTTGACAATATTTTTTGGATGCTTTCCTGCACCACAATCCTCATTCTATGGTGTAAATTCTTACGCTTGCAACTAGTGGATTGCTCATAGGACCGGGTTTATTGTTTGCTGTAACCACTACCAGTCACTACATTGCTACCATCAGTTAACATCGCTCTGAACGTTACCATGTTTATGATGCTTTATACAGAAAAGTTTAGGATGTAGTTTCTTTCATCTTTTGCAGTCGATTGTAGTTACTTTCAGCTAAAATTTTATGCAACTTATTGTGTAAATTGTTCACTAGTCGATATTAGAGTTTGTTGGCCAAACCAAGTGATTTAATCGGTTGGTCAAGTGCTGTGAATGGCTGCTAACCAAAATCTGTGCTTGGGAACAGGATGTTACCTCTCGTGCGCTTGACGCAGGGCTTCTCGCTATGCAGCTGGTAAATCATCTGAAGCCTGAATCTCAGTACTCTGGTGAACATAGTCATTCAAAAGAACTCGGCTTTCTTCTATACGTTTTGTCCTTAATTGAACTGAAGACTTGTTTGGTGGTTGGATGGGTGGCCCGGCAGGACCCATGTTATATTTTTTAATTCTTAAATGCTTTCTCGGGATAAGGTGGTATGTGCGTGAATGATAGGGAATGACACCCCGGTGGTTCTGCACCATAATAATCGGAGCGCCTTTTCTTCAGCCCCTCTCTAGCTGAGATTTCTTCAGCTAGCTGCCTAATTTCATCAGGAGGGGTCTCTTCAAGTTCCCTTGAACACCTGGAATCAGGGCAAGATAAACATTGGCAACAGAAAGTGTTGCTTTAACTTTTGTGATAGACACTGTTTAGCTCTTGAGCTATCAGGTATCATCCATAGATCCTGAGCAAAGAAATGCTGCGGGTCTGGATAAACCGTGGTGTAGTATTGGAAGCCTTGGCCTGAGGAAACCAATGCTTCAGGAAAATGTTTATTCTCTGTGATGTATGGGATGGTTCACAAAGTGTGGGAGGCTGGTGAAGTGTTCTCCAAACTCGTAAGTAGGTTGTCAATCATATGGTGCCACCTGAGGTGGGGGCGTTGTGGATCAAGGTAGGCTGGGCCATTTTTTTTTTTTTTTTCCTCTCAGTTGGCAGTATTGATTCTTACCACACACAGCTATTGAATTGTTCTTGATTGAATCTTGAAGTTCATAACTGAAGCATCTGAGCCTTGATTCTAAACTTTCCAGTCGTTGTTCGGGCTAAATCTTTTCATTACTAGCCTGTCATGTCCATTTGCATGTTATCTTGTTTCCCAGAATACTAAGATCCCGCCCGTATGCAACGTAGATTCTTTACCAATTCCTTTTTCAAATATCCAACTCCTACGTTTTTCCCCCCTTTTTTCTCAATGTTTATCGTACCATCACCAGCACTGTCAAATTAGCAGCATATTTTATATCATTCACTTCTTAGACGCTCGTTTTCTATTCTCTGAATTGTTTCACTTGAGAAACTTGTATGCCAGTTAATATGCTTTCCTAAATCTTTTTCTCCCGATCCCTTTAGCTACCTCTGGGAGGTGCCAGTGTGGTGGGCCTGATTGCCCTTAAACATGGAGCCAGGGACGCTGAGTGCAAGCTGAAACCTTTACGATGAGAGGGGGAGTTCGCAGGCAAAATTGAAGTCTCTTGGGATGATGATGCGATTAAGGGTATGTTTGGATGGAAGGGAATGAAGGAAAGTGAAAGAAAAAAAAAAAGGTAAAAAGTTATAAGTTATCTTGTTTGGAAGGAGGGTAAAAGAAAGAGGGGGAAACGAAATGAGAGTAACAGGTTTTCCTTCTTTTCCCTTTAGCGAGCTTAAATTTGTTAACCTCTAAATCGGAGGTAAGGGGGGGAGTTTAAGTCATACTTTCTGAGAAAGATCAAAATTTTTTTCATTTTTTATTCTTCATTCTTTCATTCTCACGGTTTATTTTCTATTCTGAAGGGATATAATTGTCACATAATTTTTTTCTTTCTTTTTCCCTCTCTATCCAAACAAGATAATTGATATTATTTTTTTTTTTTTTTCTTTTAGAAGAAGAGCAATCATTCTTTACCCTTCCTTTTTCTTTCATCCATTTCCTTTTTTTTACTCTTCCATTCCTTTCCCTTCAAAGATTCAAACAAAGCCTAAGGGTTGATGGGCATTATTTGTTTACTTTTTTGGTTAGCTCTGTTCTTTTTAGGGCTTATAATCAGCTAGATCTTGGCAGGCGGGTCTGATGCTTGTGACGTGCGGTCATGGAGTGATGGAGTTTCACTATTTTTCCGGCAACGTAGACTGGTCTTGGGTAGTTTGATTTTGAGTTTGTTGGTGTCTCATACTTTCTCCTAATTCAAAATGCATAGGATTATGAGCTTTCAATAAAAGAACGAGGAAAAGCTACAACAATATGGTTAAGAAATAATTCAAATATTTTGTCAGGCTAATGATTTTATTTGGTCATGAGTGGAAGGTAAGCGGCATGGGGATTAGATTCCTATGCTTCTCTTCTGTTTTGGCCATGATTTTGTGGAGGTTTGTTCATCATGCAAAACTTAACACAGATCGCTAACATCTCCTTTAATTATTTGAAAACAATTTTTCCTTGATGCTGAATACCATATAAGTAAGTGCCTTAGCTTTTATTTTAATAGGAAGAATAACAAACAAGGAAAAATAACAAAGCATAGGCTATTTCCTATATATGATGTATATCTTGTAATTTTGCAACCCAATAGTATATAATGTTGTAGGTGCCAAGTGCCACCGAAGCCACGGCTGATATTTAAGCTGGTGTCTGAACTTTGAAAGAAGGAAAGGGTCATGGACTTATGGTGCAATTTGTCCTATCCTATATGGCCTGGCCAAAATGTAGCATGAAACCTTGCAAGATGGGCCAAAGCAAAGAGGACCCTGGTTTTGGCATCACAGGGCCATCAAATCAAGCCTTGTCACTTCCATTCACAAGCCATCCAATCCGGCCAATTTGGTCCGCTGTGGCATTTCATTCTGTCATTCTGTGTCATTGTATCTTGAAGCTGAGAGACATGGGGGGACCATCAGAAATCCTCCGAGGACCCACAAAGCTCACAGCAGAGCGTGACCCCTCTTGTCATCTCTTGTTTTCTCGGTCTCGTCTTATCAGCAGCACACAAAAGAAGACGTGCAGCAGTCTTTGGTTAGAAGCGTTTGCTCGTCGGATACATTGCTTCTACGTGCTTCCATGCCAAAATGCAATGGCGAGACTTAAAGCTCCTGAAAAATATATATTTGTGAATGCCCCTGCCACTTGCATTGGTGGACCACTGGATCCAAACCATGCGTTGGCTTTCTTTCGACGAGAAAGATAATTTTTTTTTAAAAAAAAATAAAAAATGAAGGGAGGCAGATCGGTGGTCAAGCCTTTCTTCTGATCAATCAATTGCTCTAGCAGATGGAGAACGAGTGAATGAGCAGAGAACGATCACATGGTAAGTTGTTTTTGGAGTGAAAAAGTACTGCAATTCAAGCGCAAGTACTCGACCTGTTTGGATTCTTTCAAGGTGGGGAATTGCTGCATCCAAGAAATCTAAATTTATTTTAGATCTCATCTAACATCACTTGGTACGTGCAACCTAATTAGCTATTTTAAACTTCAGATACAACTTTTTTTGTTTTTTGTTTTTTAAATATTCTCTACATGACATGGTGACTGATGGTGATATGGCAGTACTTTTCATTGTGGTAAATCGTACCATTTTTATTTTTTAAGATTTATTATTGTTTCTGTCGTTTTGTATGGTAGAGAGAGAGAGAGAGAGAGAGAGAGAGAGAGAGAGAGAGAAAGATTTGACGCATATGGTTCATGTTGACCCTGGTGGCCGTCATGGCAGTCCGTTGTCTAAAGACTGTGTGATATGTGACTTGGTAGGTGGCTATGGCTATCGCTGTGTTTGGTGGCAGGGATCAGGCCTCTTACCGAGAGTAGCGGATGCGAAATCTCGTGATTCTTACCTAGCTATTTGTTTTGTAATTTTTTCACCAAAAAAAGCTTGAATTCGTGGTGGCAGCTGGAGAAGGGAGTGAAATAGATTAAATTAGTTTTGTTTTGCTTGGCAACCAGCTGCTTGCTAAAAAGGTGGCTTCACCAGTAGCTCATAGGTAATTAAGAAGCCAAATTAATTAAACTACTCGATGAAGGGATTGATTCACGGAAGAAGTAATTTTTTTACATGAGAGAGGGAAGTACGTAGCTGTACTGCTCGAGAAACTACCATCCATCGCCAGACAAATTAATTACCGCTTAATTTATTGGATTGATGTGGCAATAAAGAATTGGTATCCAACTGGTCGATCGATGTCCATCTCGCTCTCTCATCCGATCGAGCACCTTTTTCTCACCGGAAAATGGATTCAGTGAGTACTCGATATTAAAGCAAAAGCTAAAGGAAGAATTTCTTATTTTCTTAAGAAAAAGTTTAGTAATTAAGATTTTTGAAGGCCTCCTCTACGTACGTACGTACGTGCTAAGTCGTTCCAAATAATCACGAGCTTGCCGGATGCCCTCTTTTGCTGCCTTGGCTTCTTGGGCATTCCTCCCAATAATATAATCTTCTTTGATTTGAGAGCTGCTTTCACGGTCTCTCCGCCAAAATGCTTTCCCAAGAACTTTCTTCGATAGGAATATCTGCCAACCAAGACCATACGTTCTCTGATCGTAACTTTTAATCATGACAAGACTACACGTTACGGAATCATGCATGGGATATTTCCATACAGCACCATGCATATTATTAATTATAGCTTGTTCAAATATTAATTAGACTTCTCTCTTTCCCAGCTGACACCCAAAAAAATAAATAAATAAAATGATCTCTCCTTAATTTTATAACGGCGTCTACCATTGCCAGCCTGCAGAACGCTAGATCTAACGGGAGCTTCCATTAGAACCATGTGGAAAATGATAAGAGTCTCCACAAATGATCTGAATGGTCCAAGCTAGCTGCTTGAAGGTGAAACAACCCCACACTAAGAATAATTTTTCCAGTCCACAAGCCAGGCCAGGCCACATCGCAGCAAGCAAAATGACCCTTCTCCGATTTCAAATGAAGACAAGGTAAATAGAAAAGCAAAAGTGGAAAGCAGATAAGTTTCTTTTCAGCCTTGCAGCAGCGCCCTAAAGACAACTTTTGCATTGAAGGCTGTCTCTTTCTTGCCATCCTTCTTTAATCACGCATGACAGAGAGGAGGGGAGGAGGGAATGTACGTGGAAGCTTGCAAACTATTGAACTTCGGAGTGAACCCCACAATCCATAGATTTATATGCAGAGATTTCCAAATCTAGGTTCTTAGCCTTGGCTATTTCTATGATTTAATACTTAAAGCGACCCATCTTGCTGGGGGTTTACCACTGTTAGCCTTTTCTACTAAGCCCAACCACCTTACATTTTGGTTTGGAGATCTAGTGCGCTTCTTCTTGGATCCGATCGACCTTGCTCTCACTTTTATTCTTTTTCGATATGAAGATGTTGTGGAGATGCATCCAAGCTGATAAGCTGATCTGGACTTATGACACATTGCTCTTGGATGTTGACCTCTCATAAATAGAGGCAAATCGAGAGAGGGGTTAAGGAAGTAAAAGCACAAAGAGACATGGGGAATTGGCAGGTTGCAGGCAGAGGGCAGGAGAAGCTTTAATGGGGACTTTAATATGGGATGTAGTCGGAAGGTGGGAATGCCATGTGAGGCTAGCTCTCTCTCTCTCTCTCTCTCTCTCTCTATATATATATATATATATATATATATATATATATATATATATATATATATAGTGTGTGTGTGTGTGTGTGTGTGTGTGTGTGTGTGTGTGTGTGTGTGTTTTATATTGACTTTTTGATATGCTTCTCTATTCTCTAAAGCTGTCGCAGCTCTTGTTAAGTTGCTATCTTAAAAGACCTTTGCTCCCTTTCCTTTTGGGCTCACTGTTTGCTTGGCATCCTGCTTGGATTTTGTTTGGATCTTGGGTTTCATTCCCTCGTGAAAGACAGGCACCAACATTTAAATGCACTATTACTGTGGACTGGACATTGGCAGGTTTTCGGATGGAACGGGGCTTTTGTTTTTCCTCTTTTAATCCCGCTCTTTACTTCGACCAGGTCACTATAATGGTTACTCGACTGCAATAAATTTTTTTTTTTTTAAATACGGTGCTCACACTGTCGTAATGTTAGTCATTTCAGTTATATTATAATATAAAATTTATTTAAAAGAAGTAGAGGGTCGAAGTCATTCTGATTTTATAATCAAAATTTTGCATGATGAATCATAGAGGTTATCATCCAGTTCATTACAGAATTAATTTTTGATAGATATATTCGATGTAAAAATATTTAAAAAATAAAATATAAAAGAATGAGATTGATGGGGATTTAGAAGCAGTAACTTATTCGGAATCATCGGATAGTTAAAAAATTTTTCTTGATAAAGAGGCTGAGCATGAAGAGACCGTGCAACATAAAAATATCAATTTAAATTGTATAAAGCTTAATCATCGGAATAAAAAGTGAAAGATGCCAAATTTATTCATCGATAATATAGCTTCATCAATCCTATCCTATGAATGATAAAAGATAGATTCAGTTAACCTTTTTCGAATGCTTTTATTAAAGTTGATTTTGACAGGAGGAAGGTTACTCGGCTGCATTAGGTGTTCACTCTTGGGCAACAGGGGTCCAACTATAATAAGGGATAAAAAAGAAAGGGGTCTCCTTCCCAAAAAAAAAAAAAAAGTTATTAGTTAGATCATTAATTAATTTCATCAATTTTTTTTTCAAAAAGTTATGGTTTAACACTTTAAACATATAACTTTCATATATAATATACAAGAAGATTACCATGCCATAAACATATATGCGGGCGAGGTTAAAATTAAAGCTACATATCATGATGTTACAACGACTCCGTGACCCTTGGCAAGGCCTCTCTTATGGCATAATATATGTTTTAGTAACAGGAAAGTTTTTGCTAGAAAACTGCGACTTGGGTATATATATATAGCATCCTTAATTATTTTTATGATATATATTTGTTTATGGACCAACTTTTTTCTTTTGTGGTATCAAGGACAGATGCTTTCTTTCCCAGTTTTGCGTTGCACCTAAACGATTTTGAATTTTGAACGGATCTTAATTATCATGTTATGCGTGTCTTATTATAACAACGTCGACTAAACACAGCTCTAAATATTCTCTCCCTTCTTTATAATAGTGCATTGCACGTGCCCCATGTACACCTAGCTAGGACGCACTAATGATTTTATCTACGGTGGGTTAGAATTAATGCAACAAAGAATAATATATACCTTGTTTAATTCTCAAACAACGAGCCGTAAAGTCCTTAATAACTTCTAATGCATGGTCCAGCTCCCTGGCCCATGGTATCTCACCTGGACCACTAATTTTGGTTGCATGCTGTTTTAATTACCTCCATGTTATCGGGGTCATGCTGATCCTTAGGACTTTATCCACATATAAAATATATTAACCCCTTGGACTTGCCAAGAACGTGAGATCAAACTTTGGAACTTGAAGTGGTTTTTATCAACATATCTAAAAGCTTCTGAACATGGAGAGAGAGACTAGCGGGAGTGGATGTATCTAAAGCTTTAGCAGAGAGAGAGAGAGAGAGAGAGAGAGGAGATTTGCGGATGGATTCTTCCACCCTCTTGAGTGAGCTGTTGTCATTTTTTTTTGTTTTTTTTCTTTTGGTGCTGAACTTGGCATCTAGACTTTGACATGGATACAAGAGGGTGCTCCACGACTTGTCCAGTCAAGCACTGTAGGCCTGTAGCACTTGTGTGTCTATGTGAGGCCAATACCATCTCGGTACCAAGAATGCCACGTACTACTATTTCAGAATAAGAGGGGCAGATGGGCTTGTCTTTTCCTCCTTTCCTTTCACCGGAGACCATTGTTCGTAGACCAAACCAGGTGCCATCAAGATGTCTGCCCTGTAGGTTTGGATTTGATACCCTGGGAGCTGGTCATCTGTGACCTTGCCCTTATAATCCTCAGAGTAGGCAGCAGCACCACTGCTCTCCTCTGATCTGGGCCCTGGTCAATGAACTTTGTGTGCAGCCACCACCGCCCTGGCCTCCTCCATGGACCGGCTCGATCTGGCTTTTAGTTTGAAGGACCCATAGCTTTTTCTTTCTTTTTTATGTCATTAAAGCTACAAAATAGAGCAGGGGCTCAGGGCCATGTTCCCTGATAGGTATTCTAGCTGACATGAAAAGATGGTTTTCAAAGTTCAAGAAGGATAGCCAACCTGCTTCTGAGTATCTAGCCAGGTGGGGATCACGCCAGTACCCTCAATGCTTGACAGATGGATGCTTCAAGACAACGGCCGTTATAACGTCATGGGCCACTCACTACCTATATAACGCTGTCCACTATTTCCTATATATTTAGCCATTATTATTGGGATGAAAGAGACCATTACTTGAATCAATGATTTTTTTTTTCAAAAAAAAAAAAAAAATTTTGATTGATCTTTTGGTTCGACAGTCAATGATTACATCTATATATCTTCGAAACCATAAACATTTACAATCCTTCACAAATACTCAAGTCCACCATATTTTGTGAACTGAATTAAGCTGTTGCTACCTATATGATTCACTGTTGCCAAAGCTAATGTCTACCATTAACAGCTCTCATTTCATTCAAGACTGGATGAAGTTAAAGATATTGTAATTGAAAATTGGTGTTAAAATGTTAATATAAGGTCCAACCTACACAATATATATGATCTGCTCAAGATATGGCATATATGTTTGAGATTAAACATAATTAAGAAAGAGAAGGATATATAGCTCATCAGTTCATACGTACACCACCCCCATGGATTATGCAGCTAGTAGTATAGAATGAATTCTTTGTGATCGATGATGATATAAATTATGTTTTGTTTGATAAAATCATGGAGGATCACTAACGTTGACATCAATCAGCAATAAGTTCCTCAGTATATATCACTGACGTACCTGGACATTAAACAAGGTTTGACTTTATAAGCTACCAAAAGGCAAGTCTGTTGAGATCTCATTTACCACAACATGCATGGCAAGCAATGGCACAGGTACGACACATTCTAATAATTTGCTCGTTTCACATGCAACATCATGAGGTCCCCCACCTTGAGGAGAGATATACAGCAAGAGTACTTGGAGAGGAGCTGGTTTCCTCTCCTTCTCCTTCTGTAGTTAATTTTAACATATTTGCCTTCTGGGACTTTCCCTTTTTGCCAACAAGGAAGTTAAGTGATTGTTTAACCTAGAACAAAAACAGCCTGTGTGTGTGGTCCTATCTGCATGCAAAAGCTTTGGGGACCACGAGGATTCCTTTTTATCTCCCGCGATAGGGGACTTGTATGTTTATCACGATGCATTGACTCCTCTCGATCTCTAAGTTCAGTTCCATGCATTTATCTGATCTCATTTTGATATATAATTAAAAAATAACCGACCTTTACGGATCATCTTAGAAAGTATCGAAAAAAATCATTGCAATGCTCATATCCTGCGAAGATTAAGAGGCCCGAATTAAGGTTGGATTAGGGCAAGTGACAGATTGTGTAAGCTAGCGCCTATATATCTTTTTTTTTTTTTTTTTTTGATACAAGCGAGCGATCACACTAGTCTAGTGCGAATCAGCCCAGATTGATCTGAGTACAAAATTTGCTGCAAAAGATATGGATAAGGGTCACCCAACCTTCAGATCCATGAACCAGCATGCTGTGCCACAGAAGAAGCCATCCAGTCGGCCGCCGCATTGGCCTCACGATAAATATGGCAGATCTAAGTGAAGTCAACCTCCCACAGGATAGCCTAAATGTCAGTAAGAATCGGATTTACTGGACAAGGATGGCAATTCACCTTCTGCAGCCAAGAAATGACCGATAGGAAATCACCCTCAATCAACAGCCTATGAGCATGAAGAGTCCGGGTAGCATAAGAAATACTCGCCCAAACAGCATAAAGCTCAGTCATAGTAACGGAGGAGTCAAGAGTACGGAACCCTCTAACTCCCAGTAAGTCACCATGGGGACCACGGATCACGAACGCAGAACCATCAGCTCTGCCACAAACACTCCTATCAAAATTAATTTTGATGAACCCTGAAGGGAGGGCTCTCAGAAGATAAAAACTGGATGCCGATTCGCTGCTGGAGCAGCAGGGGATCCCCAGCGGCCAGAAGTGCTTATATATCATGTGGTCACATTAGTTTAGTATGTATTTCTATAACCATGCATTAATTCTTCTTGTAGTTATATTTTTTGAACGTACTCTTTAGCACAATGAGTGGGGCGAGTTTTTCAAACTAAAATATGAGAAACATATAACCATATATATATATATATATATATATATATATATATATATATATATATATATATATATATATATATATATATATATATATATATATATATATGCGCGGCTCAGCTATCTGAAAATAGATAGAACAAATCAGAAGGAATTAGTACATCACAATTGATGTGGCTGGTAGAAGTCACGTATGGGTTGACAGCCAAAATTACCTGACGGCAAGAGTTATTGGAGAAGTCAACGGTTCCTAGATGGCTCCAAGGCAGCTTTTAGGCGGCCCCAGCAAGGGCAGCTCCTAAGCGGCCCTGAGATGGTTCCTAGGCGGCCCCGAAGCGGCTTCTAGACGGCCCCAGCGAGAGCGGTCCTTAGGCGGTCCCAAGGCGGCTCCTAGTCAACCCCTGCATACGGAGGCTTCCTCACTGGCCTTGGACCCTAAGGGGTTATGGTTTTGTCTTATCTTCAAGACTCATTTCGATCTCTTAAGCAAGCCTTTGTCTCGGACAAAGCTGAGCCCACTAAACATCCTTAATCCATATTAGTCCAAAAAGACAAGAATCATCAGTTCTAGCATAAGCCCCAAAAGTCATGGCCTGTTAGGTAATATTAATGACTCTGACCAGGTAAGGCTCCAAAAGTCGTAACCCATCAGACATCATTAATAACCCTGATCAGATGAAGCCCCAAAGGTCATAATCTATTATGAAGCTACAAATCTCCAAATCAACAATGTCCAAAAAGTCATCAAGAAGATTTAATGACTTTGGCCAGATAAGCCTAGAAAGGTGATCGTCTGCCATGAAGTACCAATCACCAAAAAAGGGGGGTGAACTCAATCCTACCAATTCTGACATTCTATCTGCAAAAGTCATAACTCATCATAAGATTCCAATTTTATCGAGCAAGCGACATGGGCTCAAAGGGTCAATATGAATGGTAAGGACCCCAGACTAAGGTATGAACTCTCAAGCAAACACTTAGAAAAGAAAGAGGTGGAGTTATCTACCTTCCTAACTCTTTCTCTTTCATCTGAGCTTTACCAAGCTCATGACTGTGATATCGATCACTAACTTGAGCATCGGAGGGTTCCCGTCGGAATATCCGGTACCGAAACTTTGTGCAGATTTCGGCACCGAAGTCAAGCTTCTCCAACAAACAGACGGTGCATCCACAGACGCTCAAGGACGTCAGCTCAAAGTGATCGAGCATCATCAGATTGGTATGCTAGGTAGGGGGATGGGTGTGACATTGAGGAAAGGATTACTCTGCAGTCCTGAGTTGCAAGTTCATCCTCTCCTAAGCAACGATGGACGCAACGCATGTTCAGGAGGTTTCTTCTAGTCCCACTGGGGGGCAACCCCGTGTGCCGAGCCATCAGAGGCTAACTTTCCTATTTCTTCATCATCGCTGATCTCAGCTACCCCACAAGAGAAATTGGCTTACCTCACTCAACAAGTCCAAGCTCTTATTGGGGTAGTTTGCAAGTTGCAGGAGCAATGAGCAGCAGCTGCTCAATGGCAATCAGGACCTCTTGCACCACCCGCAACCGCTGCATTGGCTACTCAACAATCTACTTATAGAAGACCCTCTTCGGAGGAGTGTTGTCATCATCAAGCTCCGTCCAGGCCTCATCATTGGGAAACCTTCAAGAGGTCGCGGTCTCCTGTTCGTCGCTCCAACAGCCCCTCTCTCAAGCGATGGTGGGGGAAGGAACCTAGGGGCACGTATCATCATCAGCATCATCATTCCCCCTCCTCATCGTCTAAATCGGTGAGCGAGGACCTCAATGGTCGAATGGAGAGGCGCTTAGAAAAGCAAGACCATCGTTTGGAGGAGCTTAGCCAGAAGTTCAATAACTAACCAGGGGTGGACTACGATACTCGTTCCTCCCTCACTCGCTAGATTATGAAAGAACCTATACCTCACAGATTTCATCTTCCCTAGTTGGATCCTTATGATTATACTACGGATCCACTGGACCACTTAGAGAGTTATAAATCTCTTATGCAAGTCCAGGGGGTGACTGATGCCCTCCTATGCGTTGCTTTTTTTGCTACTCCTCAAAAAGCTGCGCTTGCCTGGTATTCTCATCTACTTCCACGCAGCATCGACTCCTTCCGACAGTTGAAGAAAGCCTTTCTAGTACAATTTGATGCCTGTCGGAAGATCTCTTGGATGACTGATAGTCTATTCTTCGTTCAACAAAAGGAAGAAGAATTATTGAAAGACTTTATAGCCTGATTCAAGACAGCAGCCCTCGAGGTGTATCACCTGGATGATGTCATGGCCACCCTGGTCTTGAAGCAAGGACTTCGCCCCTCTCGCTTCACTTATTCATTAGACAAGAATCCTCCCGGTTCCTACGCTGAGCTTTTGAATCGGGCACATAAATATATTCGTACCAATGAATCTGACTTCACTCGGAAGAATGCTGAGAGAGGGGCTAGCAAGAAACTTGTTCATGAAGAGCCGACCAAGCCTCCTCTTAAGAAGCCTGATCCTTTACGCCGACCAGATAATCAGCGCTGGAACTTAGCCCCTAAAGAAGAAAATTTTACACCTCTCCTTTCCCTTAGATCTCATATTCTTATAGAGATCGAGAGTGAACCTTATCTCCAGTGTCCACCCTTGTTGAGGCCCAATGCCACTCACAACAGGAGTCGCTATTGCCGCTTCCATAGAAATTACGGCCATGATACTGAAGAATGTCATAACCTGAAGCATGCTATTGAAGAGCTCATTCAAAGGGGTTATCTAGGGAAGTTCATCCAGAAAGGACCTTCGCCATCCTAGCACTAATGGGGCCCCCACCTGTTTAGGCCAACATTGACAACACTCCAACAGAGCGAGCGATGTGTATGCTTTCATGAGGAGCGGCTTCATCTTCAAAGAGACCAAGGGAGGATGAGGGAATAGAGAATGTAATCTCCTTTTCTGAAGGGGAGTTAGCAGGGAGGGGCAATTTGAATGATGATAGCGTAATCGTCTCCATGATGATCGCTAAGCATCCTATAAAATGAATACTTGTATATACTGGGAGTTTAGCAGACATACTTACTTATGATGCTTTTGTTCAGATAGATTTATCTTTCGACTCCTTGCAACCGGTGACCACTCCTCTAGTTGGCTTCATAGGAGATCAGTAAGGGCCGAAGGTGAAATTATCTTGCCAGTAACGGCAGGATCGCCGTCGTGTCAAAGCACGGTTCTAATGAGGTTCCTAATGGCCCGAGTGCCTCTAGCATATAATTCCATACTCAACCGGCTTGGTCTGAACCTATTGGATGCAGTGATATTCACTAGGTGCCTGCTTGTGAGGTTCCCTATCAGTGAAGGAATCGGCAAGATGTGCGAAGAGCAAAATCCTATGCAGTTATGTTACCATCTGGCTCTCAGCCCTTAGAAAATGAAGACTTCACCAACTTCAATGTTACTCGACCCCAGAGAATCTGAAAGAAGAGGAGAGTCAGCTGAGCGCTTACTATTATACCCGTTGGGGGATGACGCTGCGAAGATTGTGCAAATCGATGAGCTTCTCCTCCTAGAGATGAAGAATCGGCTTCTCACTTTCTTACGAGCAAACTCAGATGTCTTCTCATGGTCAGCGTCAGACATGCTGGGCATTCCTCCAGAGATAATTACTCACCAGCTCCATATTGATCTGAAGTATCGGCCTGTCCGCCAAAAGAAGAGAAGTTTTGCTCCTAAGCGGCAGAGAGCCATAGACGAGGATATTGATAAACTGCTTGCTGCTGGCCATATTTGAGAAACTCAATACCCGGATTGGTTAGCCAATGTGGTCATGGTCTGAAAAGCGAATGGAAGCTGGCGCATCTGCATCAACTTCACTGATCTCAATAAGGCATGCCCCAAGGATAGCTTTTCTTTGCCACGGATTGACCAATTGGTGGGCTCTACTTCTGGCCATGAGCTTCTCAATTTTATGGATGCCTTCTCTGGGTATAATCAAATAAGGATGAATCCGACAGATGAAGAAATATCGCTTTTATCACTGAAAAGGGCATCTACTACTATAAAGTGCTACCCTTCGGGCTGAAGAATGCAGGGGCCACTTACCAAAGATTGATGAATAAGATCTTTAAAAACCAGATTGGATACAACATGGAGGTATATGTGGATGATATGCTGACTAAGAGCGCCTATAGTGCCAACTAAGTCGCCAATTTAGAAGAGACATTCAATAACCTCCGACGTCATCAAATGAAGCTCAACCCTCGTAAATGTGCATTCGGTGTCACTACCAAAAAATTCCTAGGTTTCCTAGTGACCCAGTGGGGGATTGAGGCCAATCCAGAGAAGATTCAAGCCATTTTTAATATAAGATAGCCTGTCAATAAGAGAGAAGTGCAATGCCTCACTAAAGAATAGCCGCTCTGAGCTGATTCCTATCTAAATAGACTGAGAGGTGCTTGCCTTTCTTTAAAGGTTTGCGCAAGGCCGATGACTTCGAATGGACGGAGAGCTACCAGACATTCTTTAAGGAGTTGAATGAGTTCTTATCTACACTACCATTATTGTCAAAGCCTGAGGAAAGAGAAAGGCTCTTCCTCTGTCATGCTGCTTCTTCCGAGGTAGTAAGTTTTGTACTGGTGTGACTTGACTCCGATGGAATGCAGAGGCCTATTTATTATATGAGCAAGGTGCTCCATGATGCGGAGGTCAGGTACTCTAAAACTAAAAAAATTATCTTTGTTCTGATCATCTTTGCCCAGTGTCTCAGACTGTATTTTCAAGCCCATTCAATTATGGTGCTCACGAACCAACCTCTTAGGGCTATCTTGGCTTGCCCTGACACCTCTGGTCGCTTGGCTAAATGGGCCGTTAAATTAGGGGAGTTCAATCTTTCATTTCAGTCTCGCTCTGCCATGAAGTTTCAGGTATTGGCTGACTTTTTGGTAGAATATACCTGGGCAGAGGAGCAATCCAAAGATCCCCCTATGAAGTGCCCAGACGCTGGGGAGGACGCGATGGGAGCCTGGATCCTTCATGTTGATGGCACCTCTAATTCTCAAAAGAGTGGAGCTGGTCTCATTCTGGTAAGTCCAAAGGGTATCATATTGGAGTATGCCCTTCGATTCCTTTTTAAAGCCATAAATAGCCAAGCCAAGTATGAGGCCTTATTGGCCAGAATCAAGCTTGCCCTAGAGCTTGGGGTGAAGCGTCTCAAGGCCTTCACTAATTCTCAGCTCATCTTCGGACATATTATTGGAGAATATGACGCTCGAGACCTATTATGTCTCAATATCTAAATAAGGTTAAGTCTTTGATTTTTTCATTGGCCTACTTCACCATTAGCTATATTCCTAAAGGTGAGAATGTCAGAGATGACATTTTGTCGCGGCTGGCCACCTCGGCTGACTATAGTTTGGGAAGAACATATGTCGAACACTTGAAAACTTCAAGCATCTATACAGCAGAGGAGATCCTATCAGTCATGCCAGAATCAACGTGGATGGACGCTTATATTAAGTACCTTACTAATGGTACACTCGTCGTGGACCCTATAGAGGCCAGGCTGCTTAAGTGGAGATCTTTCAAGTTTGTGTTATTGAAGGGGTAGTTATACAGAAAGTCTTTCTCTTATCCTCTTCTCAAATGTGTTGGCCCGGCAGATGCTGATTATATACTTAGAAAAATATATGAAGGAATATGTGAGAATCATCTGGAGGGTAGATCCCTGGCGCACAAAGCCCTTCGCCAGGGATACTACTGGCTCACTATGCAAAAAGACGCTGCGGAACTAGTCCAGAAGTGCGATAGTTGCCAGCGATATTCTAGTATTCAGCGACAGTCAGCTTTCCAACTGAACCCACTCTCTGCTCCGTGGCCCTTTTTCCAGTGGGAAATGAATATTCTTGGATTGTTCCCTCCGGCTTCAAGACAATGAAATTTTTGCTTGTTGCCGTCAACTATTTTACCAAATGGGTTGAGGTTGAGGCACTAGCCAAAATCACTGAGAGCAAGATGAAGGTATTTTTCTGAAAATCTATTTTATGTCAATTTGGCCTACCCCATACCATCATCACTGATAATGGTCGTCAGTTCGATAATGCTGCATTCAAGGCCTTCTGCACTGAACTGGGTATCTATCACCGGTTCACTTTGTTGGGCATTCACAGACCAATGGAGAGGCGGAAGTCATGAATCGGACCATCCTTCGAGGACTTAGAATTCGTTTAGATGAGCTTAAAGGTAGATGGGTGGAGAAACTTTCAAGTGTGTTGTGGGCATATTATACGACTCCTAGAGTCCCCATGGAAGAAACTCCTTTCAGCCTTATTTTCGGATCTGAAATGGTTATCCCGGTGGAGATCGGTCTTCCCAGTCCCCAAGTGGAAACGTATAAAGAAGAAGTTAACTTCGAACAACTAACGGCCAATCTCGACTTTATCAATGAAACCCGAAACCAAGCACGGCTCAGAATGGCCATGTTCCGTCAACGAGCGACGAAATATTATAATGCTCGGGTCCACTTCAAGACATTCTGTCCTGGAGATCTAGTCCTCAGGAGGGTTGAGATATCTAAACCAACTGAAGGAGGGAAGCTGTCCCCGAATTGGGAGGGGCCTTATCGAGTCACGAGGATGCTTCATCAAAAAGCTTACAGACTTGAGGAGCTAGACGGATGGCCAATTCCATGTACTTGGAATGCGAGTAATCTCCGCCAATATTACCAATAGTGAGTGTACTTGGCCAATGGTTATAAAAAGAGTGTTCTTTTTTTAATTTCATGTCTCTATTCAGAATAATAGTTTTTAAAAGGACCTCGATGGTCCCGCGATCATAGACACCCCCGGCTCGATGTGAGAAACCTCTGTGGTGGTTCAAGTCCTATGGTCTCGACAGCCTCGAGTCAAACTCTCAGGCTGGTGCGAGAAACCCTCATATAGTTTTCAAAAGGACCCCGATGGTCCCATGAGCATAGACACCCCCGGACCAGCGCGAGAAACCCCTATGGTGGTTCAAGCAAGATTGTCAATTTCGTTTTGGATTATGTTTCGGTTTAGCTTATAAAATGAAATATTTTGGTATCGGACCGTTTCGGTGCTTTGTTTCGGAATATATATATATAATAAAAAATTTATTCATAATTCATATTCTTTATAAATAATAATAACAACAAAAATAAAGAGTTTAAGTTTTTAAGAGTTTGATATATATATATATAATAAAAAATTTATTCATAATTCATATTCTTCATAAATAATAATAATAATATAAAAATAAAGAGTTTGAGTTTTTAAGAAATGCGACCGTGGGGATAGGGTAACAAGAATATTTTTGTTATTATATATATATTTTAAAATGGGGATAGGGTAATTAGAATTTTTTTTGATATTATATATATATTTTTAAAATGGTTTTGAAACGTTTAATAATTCATAAATTGGTCTTCAAAACATATTTTACCGAAACGGCCGAAACATACCGAAACGACCGAAAACGACCGAAATACGCCGAAACGCATCAAAATGGCCAAAAAATCTTTCGAAACGAAACGTAGTACTTATCTTTTCAGATAAGCTACCGAAATAAAACGTCTCAGCCGAAACGACCGAAACGGAACGAAATTGACAACTTTGGGTTCAAGTCCTATGATCTTTTCAAAAGGACCTCAATGGTCTCGCAATCATAGACACCCCCGGGCTAGCGCGAGAAACTGCCATGGTGGTTCAAGTCCTATGGTCTTGGCGGCCTCGAGTCAAACTCTTAGACTAACGCAAGAAACCCCCATGGTAGTTTTCAAAAGGACCTCGATGGTCCCGCGATCATAGATACCCCGGGTCGACGCGAGAAACCCCCATGGTGGTTTAAGTCCTATAGTCTTGGCGGCCTCGAGTCAAACTCCCGAACCGGTGTGAGAAACCCCGTGGTAGTTTTCAAAAGGACCTCGACGGTCCTGCGATCATAGACACCTCCGAGCCGGCGCAAGAAAACCCTATGGTGGTTCAAGTCCTATGGTCTCGGCGGCCTCGAGTCAAACTCCCGGGTTAGCGCGAGAAACCTCCATGGTAGTTTTCAAAAAGATCTCGATGGTCCTACAATCATAGACACCCTCGGGCCAGCGCGAGAAACCCTCATGGTGGTTCAAGACCTATAGTTTCGGCAGCCTCGAGCCAAACTCCCGGGCTGACACGAGAAACCCCCGTGGTAGTTTCCAAAAGGAGGCTTTCAGAAAGAAACGATATCCACTGGGCCCATGGCTAGGACCGGCATCATTATTTGAAAAGCATCCTAGCAAAAGCCTAAGAGGTTAATATGAACCTATGCGTTCCTATGGAACCCATATGACGAATCACCGGCTCTTTAAGTATGCTCATAGAGTAGGAGGCACATCTTTTGAATTCAAAGGCTCAAGTCAAGACATGGGCATTCAAAAGACCAAGGCGTTACCAAAAGATAAGTTCGTCATATTTAGGTGAAATGTCTTTTCTATCATTAATTCTTTCACTTCAATAACCTCATTGTCATAATAAAAGACCGACGTTAGTCGTATTATAAAATATTGAAAGCAAAAAAAGAAACTAAACCTAAGGCTCGGCGGGTCCTAGTCTGTCCTCAGCATCGCCATTCTCTGGGTCTTTATCTTCGTCCTCGGGCTGGATGTCTTCAAGGCCGGTCACTTTATAAATCTAGGAGATTTTCTCCTTACACTTATCAAAGCCCTGGGCATAGGCGTCGAGGACCGCCTCACTAAACTCGGCAGCAAAGTCCATAGAACCTTTATAAAGTTCAATGGCCTCTCGAGCTCGAATTTGGCAGTGGCGACCTTCGTTAAGGCTTGGACTTCAGCAACTGCCACCTTCTCCATGGACTGAGCCTCGACGTGGCTAGCTTCTCCATGACCTGAGCCTCGATGGCGGTCAGTTTTTCCATAACCTCCAAACTTCTGCGTCAGCACAAGCCAGCTTCTCCATGGCGGCCCAAGCTTCGAATTTGGCCGTGTCGGCCCTATTTTCGGCATGGTCCACCTTCATAAGAGCATCTTCCAACTTCTCCTTTGTTGGCCTAAGCCTTGACATGGCTTCTACCAATTTTGCCTCAGCGACATTGGCCCTCCTTTTAGCCTCCTCGGCTCGGGCCTTGGAGGAGTAGTTTTCTTTCTGGACGGCTCGAGCTCACCGGCCACCATCACCTCCCGGGTCCTAATCTCGATCAATTCCTTGGTCAAATCATCGACTCGAGTCTTGAGGGCAGCCAGCTCATCCGAAGGACAAAGAGGCCGTTGGATACCTGCATAGTTCGATGGATTAGAACACAGACTACATCCGACCAAGAAAGCTGAGTTAGCGCACTTACATGGAGGATGGCGATGAAAAGAGTGTCAAGAGACCTCTAAATTGGATGGCGGCGGAGTTCAGCTTGAAAGTTGGGGAGAGTAGAGTGACTCAAGAGGCGCTTTGTCAGGCGACCTTGATGCATCGCCGTAACCTTGGATGGCCGGCTAGGAGGAACATTGTCGGGAGACGTCCTCGCTCCTTCTGGCGCCGATTGGGTGGCGAGGAAGCATCCTCTCTAGCTTCTCGCATCGGAGGTGTTGCAGCCCTCACTTCTGGTGCAGTTTCATATTCAGTCCTGGCGGCAGTCGAAGGTCCTCTCCTTGGCAGCTTCACTCGACCCCAACGGGAGGAGCCCCCACCAATGGTGCTTCGGCGGAGGGGTCTCCCCTTCTTAGCTTTCCACCGGGATGGCCTCAGGAGTTGTAGGAGCAACCACTGAGCCGGGTTGGCTCGCCCTGCTCTCCTTGACAGGGTTTTTTAGGCACAGTCCCCGTCGTGTCATCGGCGACCTTCTTTTTTTTTTGAGGCCCACCATAAAAAGTTGGGAGAGAACCTCATTGCTGTATAAGGAGGTAGAGATAATTAAAAGAAAAAAAGAGGATGAAATGATGATAATGATGTGACGCTCACCGGACGCCGTGGTGGCAATGCCGGCGCTGCACTAACTTCACGGAGGTTATCCTCTGACAGCAAATCTTGGCAAGAGGAGATAATGGATGACATTAGGGCATCAAAGAGCTCTGGTCTCTCTCTCTATAGCCAAGTTCTTATTGGGACTAGTGTCGGGATAGTGCCAGGCGGTTTTCATCCCCTCTATATGGACATAGACGAATCGGATTTTCATTCTTTAACCTTGGAGGGTAAATCGAGTTTGAGGACTCTTTTGGGCCTGAAGGCAAAGCTCCACCATCCATTTTTCTGAGGGTTTCAAAGTTTATATAAAGCTCAAAACAAGGAGACTCGGGCGGGAGTGCCATGAAAATGGCAAGGATTAGAAGGCACAAATAATGCGAATAGAGTTTGGAGTTAATTGCGTCGGAACAAGGTTATACCTATCTAAAAGGTTGAGAAAAAAAGGATGGAAGGAATGCAAAGTCTACTCTTGAAAACTCCTCATACAAGGCAATCCCGCCGGACTGACCGCAGGTTACCTTATCACCATACCAAGGAGCAGAGAGACAAACACTATCTGGTATATTGTACTTGGCTCAAAGACTTTTTATGTCTTGGGCTTCCATGGTGGAGATTATTCCCCTCGGACCGACGGATTTGGAAAAGGCAATCGAAGGAGATATCGAGCGGGAAGGTGAAGGTGAGGCTCTAGCAGCTGGAGGTGATGCCCTAGTAGCTGGAGGTGATACTCTAGCGGCTGGAGGTGATGCCCTATGGGATGGAGGAGTAGCCCTAGAAGGTGGAGGAGAAACCCTAGAGGGTGGAGGAGAAGCCCTAGTCAAGGCCGGAGCAGCGGTCACCAATTGACCACGAATAAAGATGCTATCGGGAGACCGGCTCCGCTCTTGAAGGATTTTCTCCCTAGAAGGTTCTACCATGGGTCTCTTATCTTTTCTATCAGAACAAGGGTCCATAAGGGTGAAAAGAAAAGAATAAAAAGGCAAACAAGAACTGACCTTGAATCAGAAGGGTAGAAGCAAGAAGTTAGTGTTCGAAAAGTCGAAAGAATGAAGAAAAAGTAATGGAGGAATAAGAAACTTGAAGGAATGGGCGAGACAGCTTTTATACATAAATTTTGAAAGTCCTGCCCACTATAATGCCGTGCGGAGGCAGAGTTACTATCTAGTTGTCCGCGAGTTATTGGAGGAATGCAATCCATACCCAATGATAGGATGGAGACAAGGGCAATCCAATAATAACACCCCACCTTTTTTAATGGTCACAAGGCATTTTTCTCGATCCTCCCGCAGGCTATGATGTTCCCAATACCATTCCTTAAATGATGAAAAGACTCCGAAGAATTTTACCTCTCCAAAAGCACGTGCTCGTCTTGACTAATTTATGGCGCATGAGGCCCAACAACGTGAAAGAATTTATGTTCCTTTCTCTTGGTAAGTGCTGCGCATGTGAGCGCCAAGACTCAGGAGCGATGGGGCATATGATGTGGCTGGTAGAAGCCACGTGTGGGTTGTCGGGCAAAATTACATAACGACGGGAGTTACTGAAGAAGTCAACGGTCCCTAGGCAGCCCCGAGACGGCTCCTAGGAGGCCCTAGCAAGATGGCTTCTAGGCAGCCCAACAAGGGTGGTTCCTAGGTGGCCCCAGCAAGGACGGTCCTAGGTGGCCTCGAACAGCTTCTAGGTGGCCCAACGAGAGCGGTCCCTAGGTAGCCTCGAGGCGGTCCCTAGGCAGCCCTGAACGGCTTCTAGGCAGTCCCAGCGAGAGCGGTCCCGAGGCGGCTCCTAGTCAACCCCCTGTATACGGAGGCTTCCTCACTGGCTTTGGGCTCTGTGTGGCTATAGTTTTGTCTTATCTTCAAGACTCATTTCGACCTCTTAAGCAAGCCTTTGCCTCAGATAAAGTCGGGCCCACTAAACATCCTTAATCCATATTAGTCCAAAAGATAGGAACCATCAGTTCCAGCATAAGCCCCAAAAGTCATGGCCTGTCAGGCAATATTAATTACTCTGATCAGGTGAGGCCCCAAAAGTTGTGACCCATCAGACAGCATTAATAACCTTGATCAGATAAAGCCCCAAAGGTCATAATCTATTATGAAGCTACAAATCTCCAAATCAATAAGGTCCAAAAAGTCATCAAGAAGATTTAATGACTTTGGCTAGATAAGCCTAGAAAGGTGATCGTCTGCCATGAAGTACCAATCACCAAAAAAGAAAAGGTGAACTCAATCCGCAAAGTTATAACTCATCATAAGATTCCAATTTTATCGACAAGCGACACGGACTCAAAGGGTCAATATGAATGGTAAGGATCCCAGACTAAGGTATGAACTCTCAAGCAAACACTTAGAAAAGAAGGAGGTGGAGTTATCTACCTTCCTAACTCTCTCTCTTTCTCATCTGAACTTCACCAAGCTCATGATGTGATATCGATCACTAATTTGAGCATTGGAGGGTCCTCGCCGAATATAGTTAGTATCCGGGACTTCTTGCAGATTCCGGTGCCGAAGTCAAATTCTCCATCAAACAGACGGTGTATCCACGAACGCTCAAGGACATCAGCTCAAAGTGATCGAGCATCATCAACATCCAAGATAACACTAAACCTTGAAGGACTTTCTTGAATTATTAGATAGATCTCCGAGATGACTGGCTAGCTGACCCAGGATTACATCCCATGCAACATAATTAAATTTCTGCTTTAGGTTCAGAGGGAGCAAGTAGCTACTTGTAGTTAAGGATACATGTACCACTTTTTAATTAGTTTGTTATCATCGTGTCTGTTGATATTTAAGTTTGGATTTCTAGAATTTGCTTTTTCTTTTTCTTTTTCTTTGTGAAAAAACAAGGTGTTGCTATGTTGAATCACTGGTTGACTCATCGAAACACTAATGAGTTTCCAAGATTTGACATTAGCTTATTTGCTACTTCTACCGATTAATAGAGATCAAGAAGATTAATCCATATGCGTTCATATATATATATACGAATTTGTCATCTGGCACTTGTGAACGCCCGTGCGTAGATATTATACGTACAAGCAAGGTCGGTAGATGAAGTGCTATATATGCTGCCCAAAACAAGACAAACACCCACAATTAACAAGGTGGATCAGCTGACTCACATTGCAAACATTTTGCCCAGCTCCAAAACACCTGACGCAAAGGAAGCAAACAATCCTCAGGCCGGCTGGTGACAAGAAATTTCAGCATATCCTCGTGCATATTCTCGATCAGCATCGATCATCCCATAAATTATTTGTCACTTGGTGGATCTCGCACCTGAACCCTCTCTTCTTCACCCTCCATAAATTCATCAACACTCTCTAAATGCCCCATATATGATCAACCTATAATACCAAGGATATGGATGACGACAAAATGGTAGTCCTGATCACCGGCTGCGCCAAGGGTGGCATCGGGTATGAATACTGCAAGGCCTTTGCCGACCATGGCTGCCACGTCTTCGCCTCTGACGTCCCCGGCCGCCTCCCTGAGCTCTCCGACCTCGATCCGACTCCATCGATCTCCTCGACCTCGACGTCACCTCCGACGGAAGCGTCGCCAAGGCGACGTCCAAAATCCTTTCGACGTGCGGCCGGATCGACGTTCTTGTCAACAACGCCGGCATCGGCAGCACGGGGCCGCTGGCTGAGCTCCGTCTGGACGCCATCAGACGTGCATGGGAGGTGAACACGTTAGGACAGCTTCGGATGGTCCAGGCCGTGGCCCCCCACATGGCTTCCCGACGGTCCGGCCGGATCGTTAACGTGGGGAGCGTGGTCGGTTCGGTCCCCACCCCGTGGGCCGGCTCGTACTGCGCGTCCAAGGGCGGTCCACGCGGTCTCGGATGCCCTCCGGGTCGAGCTCAGACCGTTCGGGGTCCATGTCATAAAGGTGCGGCCCGGGGCGGTTCGGTCCAACCTGGGCCGGGCGAACGAGGAGCGGCTCGGCGGGCAGGAGTGGAGGCTTTACAAGGGCTTCGAGGCCGCCATCGCTGAGAGGGCGACGGCGTCGCAGGGGGCGAAGGCGACGGATGCGGGGATCTTGGCGCGGCACGTGGCGCGGAAGGTGCTGAGCCGGAGGCCGCCGAGGGAGATCGCCTTCGGCCGCATGACGGGCCTGTTTGCGGTGCTGGCTTGGTCGCCGGTTTGGGTTCGGGACCGGTTCTTTGCTAAAAGGTTTGGGTTGGATAAGAAGTTGTGAGGGGTGATGGATTTGAGTCTTTGCCTCAATAATATAATCATCTTCCTGGGTTTAAGGCTACAATAATTTTATTTCCATGCACCAATCATGAATGCCACCACCATCTTAGCTTATGTTGTTTGACACCTAACAAGAGTTCCATTAATGAAAAGATCAAGAATTTAAATGTTGACGATGGTGCATTGATTACTATTTTTCTTGAGAACGAGGTTGAATAAATTTGTTGGTGTGTTTGGTCCACCCATCTTAAAGGCTCAAGGGACCTCATGTTTTGATGGCAATTCATTACGAGTTAGGATTAGGCTGTGTTGAAGCGGATTGTGGTAAGTACAATAACTAGATTTGATGCAGAGCTTGTTGCATGAAAGAGTTAATTTATGGTTGCATTTAACAAGTGCAGTGCACATGGTAAAAATTAGTTTGATTTTTTTTTAAAATATTTTAATAATAGTTTTTGTTAAATTTTTAATTTTATAAATTAATAATCATTGTATTTTGACAGTGATCGATCTTTTACTTCTCTCAGGCCATATTTAAAAGTGTGTATTTGTTATAAATCTATTTTTATGTCAATTCTATCAAAAGAGCTGAGACAAATAGATGAAGGGTTTATTTGGGACAGCTGATAGAAAACAATTATATCGGATAGCTGATAGCTGATGGCGAATAATTACCGTTAGTCATATCAGAGAGGGCCAAAAGATCATATCATCATCAAATAACAGTCTGGCATGGAAAAGAATGACAGGGAAGAACCACCAAATTACACATCTTTCAGCAACCAAATTCATATTAATCTAATAAGCAACGAAGCTAATACATGTTAAAAGCCTTTGAAATTTGTAGAGAAAAATACGTGTCAAACATGTTGGAAAATTCTAATACTCATTCATGCGATATAGGCCTCCTATGCAACCAAATTTTTATTCCTCTTGTGAAATTTTAATTTGCTGCGAGCCCACCCATATCATGATGGTGCGATAGCTTTAGATATTTTTTTTGGGATTCAATCAATAATGCTGTAAGAAGTGAGAGATTTGATCATGAGAGTAAAATACGTGTCAAACATGTTGGAAAATTCTAATCAAACTCATTCATGCGATATGGCTCTTGAGGCCTCCTATGCAACCAAATTTTTATTCCTCTTGTGAAATTTTAATTTGCTGCGAGCCCACCCATATCATGATGGTGCGAATAGCTTTAGATATTTTTTTGGGATTCAATCAATAATGCTGTAAGATTTTGTGAGTGCTACAACATTCAAAGAGAGGTGTGTGGTACGCAATACCGTCGTCAGTCCATAAATGAGGAGTGCCTGTCTTCCTGTCCTGATCACAGCTTCAAAATTTTCTACCGTCAAACCACTGCACACCATGGGTCCCCTCTGAATTCTATGACACACAAGTGCTGTGCATTGCACCGTATTTGATTTGCAAGTGTAAGCATGCACTGTAACTTTGCACCTCATTATACATCCCTTCTACTGCTCTACATCATTTTTCTTGGTCACTGTTGCAGTCTTTCTGAAAGAAGGATAATATGATATATAATAAAGAAAGAAACAAAAGAAGAGGCCTACTTAGTGTTCCAAGTTGGACTCGTTGCTTTAGCGTGCAGTATGTAATTATCAGTCTGGTATGCTTACAAATTAATTGGTTGATTGGTGGCTAAGACTTGGGATATTGGTAAAATTGTTGCTTTTTTATTTTTTTTTAAAGACTTTTTGAAGTTAGGATGTGTGGAAATCTGGCCACTGGGGTTGGATGGAACTCATGTCCCTTGTATCAACATGAGAGAGCTTTTTTTGCACTTTGCCAATCTTCTCACCAGTAGCTAGTCAAATTTTTGAGATTTTTCATGCATAGCTCTGCATATATTTTGGTGGAATATCTAGTTAGTGCTAAGCAAGATCAATTACTTGGTCCATGAAGCTAGAATCCAAGGAGCTTGATTCTGTGACGTGTCTTGCGTTGCTTTGTACTTCAGAAACATGGGAAATGAGGGAAGAGAAATCAAGTTTCAATGAAGGTTTATGAATAGCAAGGGTTGCAGCAAGGCATCACAAACCTACGCTACCGTTTCTGCCTCCTTGAAAGGGACTTCTGAGAAGTAGCGAAAGCGAGAGGAGGGATAGGTTGGAATAGAATGCGATGAGGCATAGCTCCCAGCTCAGGAGGCATGATTCCAAACAAAAGCGTTGGGGTGGTGTGTAGTTGTTGGATTCAATCATCATTACAGTAATCAGAAAAAGAGAGGGTTGGGAAGATAACGTAGCAGTTGCTATTGTTGCTGTACCTGAGTTCCCTTCATTCCTCCCAATCTCACCTACACTTTCTGAAACCAAATCATTTTCCACAAGAAACTTTGTCATGGGATGGCCGTGCGCATTCCCATGCACCATATACGACTTTAGCCAACATTTTATATGGGCCACCAACCATATTTACATACACGGCTCGCACCATGAAACAGTTGAAGGACCTAAGGTCTAAAAGAGGCTGAAAGTGGGCCCCTTGCTATTGGTGTTCCATGGATCCCACATCTGCACCATTGTATCCAAGATATTTTGTTAAGAAATTTGATGGACATGGTATTATTTATTTGCTTATAGGCTGCTAGTTATACTTTATGTCAAACATTTGGTGCAAGTTGTATCCTTTACGCATCAAACGACAGCATGACAATATAATTATGCCGAGACTACCATTAGCAAAAGCTTTTCCAATGTTCTTTATCCCTACTGCATCATTCATGGAATATATGAAGCTCATTTCTAATGACCCACAATCCACCTTTTGTCTGGAAGCGGTTGTTGACTACTTTCAGAACCTTGAAGGGAGGCATGAAGTTTTCACCTGTACGCATGTGATTATTTAGCAAAAACTGCTTCTCTGATCCTTTTCCCCATTGTACCTATTTTATCCGTATTGCTTTATTATGAAATATCAATATCAATATCAATATCAATATCAAGGGCATTAATACAGTCTCTCTCTCTCTCTCTCTCTCTCTCTCTCCCAACTTTACATTGTTTTTAATAAATTAAAGAAGAGTTTTAAATGGGCATAAGTTGAATCTGAAAACATATGTTTTCAGTAGATCCTTCAGTTGTAGTATAGGCTGGTACATTGCTAGAACTGTTGTGAAGTGACTAGTTGGACAGTTGTCCTCCCTATCAATCCGTCTCATGGCCATGAGATTGAAAAAGAAAAGCAGATCTTTTTTTGGCTCCTAGGCTACCCCAGCCACTTCCCACCTCTTGATGGCAAGATGAGGAGGCAGAGAAGGAGAGGAGGCAACGCACCCCGTGAAAACCAAGGTGAAGAAGGAAAAGCTCCATTAATTATATACGTGTTTTCCAAGGATTTCCTTCTAGGCAACAGGCACGCCAAGGCCCCATTGTGGGTGCAACCTTGTCTGGCCTTTAAGCCTTCCCAGCGGAGGGTTTTAGTTGGGTTTAAGTGTCTTAAGGAAAAGGCAGGAAGCGGTGAGGGGGGAAAGAAAAGCTAAAGGCATGGTCTTTCTCAGAACACAGATCCCTATGGAGTGCAGGGGGTGGAATTTATCCAGCATTTGTTTGGTGGGAACTCATTCCTTTTGCTTAGTTTAAAGGGACTAGCGTTCTCCGCAATGCTTTTGCCATGCTCCTCCACAGTGAGATGGTGAAGCATAGGAAAAATACACAGATAGTCACATAGATTTCCACCATGGAGCTCACCTGGGTTTGAACACAAAATCCCAAGCCTCAAATGGTGGAAATCAAGAAGGGATAGGCATGATTAGTGTTTGTACTCTCCAATGATTGAGCTGCCTTACCTTGGGCATTGCTACAATCTCTTCGTCGTGTGAGGGAGGAAGATGAAGTCCATGAACAATAATAACTGGTTGGGTTTTTCTCTATCCCCCCACATGAGCATGGAGGTGTCTGCTGACCCACATCACCAGCCCAGCGGTCAGAGCCATCATCACCAATCCCAGCCCACACCTGCTGCTGTCTCCTCTAGCAGCTTCTTCCTCTCTCCTTCTCATCTGAGCAGTTCCGGAATTTGTTACGGGGTTGGAGAGAACGGGGGATTCTATTCTCAGCTATCTTCCATGCCACTCAAGTCTGATGGCTCTCTTTGCATCATGGAAGCACTCGGCAGATCCCAACAAGAAGGTTTGTCTCATTGCTTCTTTCCTTGTTTCGCTTCTACTTCCAGCTTCCACACAAGTAACTTTCTTTAAAACACTTGCCAAATTATTTTCCTTTTTCATTCAATGTGATGAAGGAATGGTGCCATCTTCATCCCCAAAACTGGAAGACTTCTTAGGCTGTGGTCCAAACATGGGGACCCATCAGTATGGGAACAGTGACAGGGGAGCAATGGCTTTAAGCTTAGATAGCATGTACTACCACCAAAACCCAGAGTCTGAGGCCAACAGAGGTCATCCTCTAGACCTTCTCCAACATCCCTTCAGGCAGCACATTCAAGTGCAACAGCAGCAGCAGCCCCCTCCTTACTTCCAGCCATTGCAGGAAGGTATGTGCTCTGTGCTCACAGGCCAGGAGATGTATCAACCACCATTGGAAGAGGAACAGATGGGAGATGGTGTTATTCCGGGCTTGAAGAGCTGGGTCGCCAGGAGCATTGGTGCTGGCAACAATGGGCTTGGTGAGGAAGGGGGTGTGGGTTCTGGTGGGCCTCTTGGTGCAATGGGGTATGGGGACTTGCATTCCTTGAGCTTGTCCATGAGCCCTGGTTCACAGTCCAGCTGTGTCACAGCACCCCAGCATCTCTCTCCTGCTGCAACAAATGACTACATGGCTTTAGATGGCAGTAAAAAGAGAGGGACTGGGAAAGGGGGACAGAAGCAACCAGTTCATAGGAAATCCATTGATACATTTGGACAGAGAACATCTCAGTATAGGGGTGTCACAAGGTCAGTATTTTGGAGTTCTAGGTTCTTTCTACAGCTGATGATTTGATTTCTTTTTGGATCTTATTCGTTCTTCGATATATTGTTTATTGCTTTAGTATAGTTCTGCTTCTTTATTCTTTCTTATCTTTTATTTTTTTTAATCCTCTTTTTATATAAAAAGCCTTGCATAGCTGTTGTCTATTACTTTTATATGTATGCTTGTAGAATTAAGATAAATAAAATCATAACAAAAGTAAAAATTAATAAAAATATGTAAAACAAAAAAATAAAATTTTCATATAATTTTTATTGGTTTAAAGAGTGATAGGATTTCTACAAAAAAAAAAAAAAAATCTTATACAAGATGTTAATATATATAATAAAAAAATATGTATGATGCGAAGTTAATAGTATAAGAACTATTAATAGTAATTTTAGTAAATTTTTTATTATAATAAGTTTACCTTAAATATCTACTCTTAGTTTCTATTATGGTGAAATCTATTAAAATATAAAATTTTTAAATTATAAAATAAAGACAAAATATATAATATAATTTTAGTATAATTAATAATAAAAATTAATGTAGAATATAAATTAAAAATTATGAAGTTATTAAAAATGATTATTTTGGTATATAAAATTGATTATTTATTAAAAAGAAGTAAAGATTAAGGATGATGTTATCATAGAATTAAAGTGAAGTGAGTTGGATAAAAATAAAATTATAATTAAAATATTATGTGGTTGTATACTATCTGTCAAGAAAAAGTTTATAGAATAGTTATAAGATCATTTATATTTTATGAAATGTTGAATAGTTAGAAAATATACGTACAATGCAAAAAAAAAAAAAATAAAATAAATATATGATAATATAATAATAATAAAAGAATAAAATTATTCATGATAGATAGTTTCAATCGAGGATAAATTAAGGATATAATTACTTATATGGTTTGGTTATTAAGGGGAAAAAAAACTAAAAGTTATTTAATTTTTTTTTATTTTATAAAAAAATATAATTCAGAGAAAAGCTGAACGAGATAAAAAGATTCATGTAGTCGATTGTAATTAATTTGAAATTAAGGCTTTTTATTGTTGTTGTCGTCGTCTCTTTCTTTTATAAGTTTGCATTTTTATTTCTGTTCTTACCTATATTTGGTGATGGCTCTAGGTATTTATTGTCTTGTAAAAATTTTCTCTGTGATCATATCAAGACTCTGTTTTTGTGCATCAGGCATAGGTGGACTGGTAGATATGAAGCCCATCTTTGGGACAATAGTTGCAAGAAGGAAGGCCAAACAAGGAAAGGAAGACAAGGTTTTTTTAAACATACTATATCCTTTACCACCTTACGATTTCAAGCATCATATTCAGTCTATAACACTTAACTATCTTTTTTCATATTTGGTTGGTCATGCTGTTGCCTGGGAATGTCACGAATGAAATGTATGTTTCTTGTGCAGTTTACTTGGGTGAGCCCTCCTCTCTTTATCTACACCTTGAACTCTTTCATCTATTTTCCGAGACCTTTAAATTTTTGCTAATCTCTTTCATCTCTGGATTCCAGGGGGTTATGACATGGAAGAAAAAGCTGCAAGAGCCTATGACTTGGCAGCCCTTAAATACTGGGGACCTTCCACACATATTAATTTTCCGGTATGATGAAATAGCTTTAGGCTTTTAGTTAATGAGCTTTAAACTCCTTGGTGCTGGAAGCATGTTTGAAATGGTTTTCATTCAGTTGAAGATTATCAAGAAGGACTCGAAGAAATGAAGAACATGAGTCGACAAGAATATGTAGCTCATCTGAGGAGGTGAATATTCTCTCAACCTTCTCTCCTTACGTTGTGCACCAATTCCAATTCATGTTGCTGATGCCATTTCATTTCCTGTTCATCTCTGTTGCAGAAAAAGTAGTGGGTTCTCACGGGGAGCTTCTATGTACAGGGGAGTGACGAGGTTAATATTGATATTATTTATTATTATAGGGCATCATTTTCTTAGTGGTTGAAGAACTTTTTATATACTTGTTGCTGCTACTCATCTCCAGGCATCACCAACATGGAAGGTGGCAAGCTCGAATTGGGAGGGTTTCAGGAAACAAAGACCTTTATCTTGGGACCTTCAGTAAGTTTTTGAGTTCACTTACTACTTGATGCTTTGTTTTGCATGCATGCTTCGATCATCAAAGTGTGACCATTCACAATCCTTAAGAGTTTGTTATAAGGTTGGAAGTCCAATGACAAAGCAATCAATCTAAAGCATTGGAATTTCAGATGTCCTTGCAAAGAATGTGGTTACCGGCAATGCATACTTTTTTTTTTTTTTCAAGCTAGACTTTAGCTTTTAAAGCATTCGGTCATTCTTTTCATAAGGCTGATTCCTCAGTGGCTGCAAAGTTTTTGTTTGACTGTTTTAGTCTTCCAACAGGAAAGGCAAAAAGAAAAGCACTCACACCTCTGATGACCTGTGTGGGAATTGAGCTCTTTAAAGTTTTTATTTTTCAAAATGATGGCTATATCATAATGCGATTGTTTATTAGATGAGTCTTCTTTATTGAGTGCTCTAGTTCACACAAGTGAGATGAACTCTCAGGTACTCAAGAGGAAGCAGCTGAGGCTTATGACATTGCTGCAATCAAATTCCGAGGGGTGAATGCCGTCACCAACTTTGACATAACAAGATACGATGTCGAAAAGATCATGGCAAGCAGCACTCTGCTAGCTGGCGAACTTGCCAGGAGGAACAAAGATGCCGAGGCTCGCAATGATGTTCCTTTGGCCCCGAGCAGCAGCAGAGAGCTTAATCTGACTGAAGACACCAGCAGTGGTGGTTCTGAATGGAAGATGTCCCTCTATCAATCCCCTCAGCAAACATCACCAATCTCAGAAGAACATAGTGAGAAACTGATCTCAGGTGGTGATGCATTTCGAAACCCATCCTACTCAACAACAAGTCTTCATGGTCTGTTTGGCATGGACACAGAGGGTTCAGCACAAGGAATCGATAATTCTGGGAATCTGGGGAATAATGCTCATCTATCGCATGCTTCATCATTAGTGACTAGCTTGAGCAACTCTAGGGAAGGGAGTCCTGATCGGAGTGGCCTCTCCATGCTCTTTGCCAAGCCTCCACCGAAGCTCGTTAATTCTACTCCAGTTAGTTCATGGGTCCCATCGACGACCCAGCTAAGGCCTACGATGCCCATGGCTCACATGCCAGTGTTTGCTGCTTGGACTGATTCTTAAGCCTATGTCATCATGGTGGCAGAAGCAAAAAGTTGAAGCAAGCAAGACTAGAAAAAAAAAAAAAATGGTTCTATTAGCTGTTTGTAGTTGAGGTTAATGGTAATTGCTGCATGTGATCTGAAAGTGGATCTGGCCTCTGTCCTTTTCCTGTGGTTCAAGCGTCTGTAGCTTCTCTTTTGGGCCATGTGGGGAAGGGTTTTGACATGTGGGGGCCTGGAGGTTTAAGGGCAAATGATGTCGCTGTGTCTGTTTTGAAACGATGTTTGTAATCTGGGTGGTCTATTCCAATGCTCAACCTACTTTTCTTCTTGCGTAGTATAATACTTCTGTGATCTTTGACCACCATCTCGCTCCTCGGCAATTCATCCTTCTCTTATACCTTAGCTTTCACTTATGTCAGCTTTTGTTTAAAGACTTCCAACATTCTAAACCGCGTGTCCTAAAAGCATATGTAATCCCAAACTTTGTTAGCCTGTCCCACCCTCTCAAGGTTAATGATGGATTCTTTCTGGGATTTCTCGAGTTCCATGCTGATGGTACCATGGTAGACTGACCTCTGAGCGCCAGCTCTTTCGAGACCCTTGCAAACAAATGATGCTAGTGTCACCTCTCTCATGTTATATTCCAAGAAGCCTAGTTTGAAGAACTAGGGTCCTCCAGGATTCAATTAGAAGTTATATGGAAATAGGAAGCTGGAATATTTAAAGTTCTCCCCATAGAGAAGTACACCTACAAATTAATAGCAGCAGCGAAGAGCCTATATTAGGTTCGCCGTGCCATGATATCTGTGTGTAGATGATGAAACAAAAGAGTGAAAATAAATGAGCAGACAAGAAGATCCAACACTGCTGATCTTATGAGGTCATCCATCATCCATTTGTTGAGATGATTCAAAGGATCAGATGGTGGAGATAGGCCAAATGTACAATAATACTAATTTCAAGAATTAGGATTGTTATCAGAAGCAAGCATATGCATGCACATGGAGACGATTCGTGCAACCAGATACATACAGAAGCTGCTCTGGATGTCAGGGTTCTCATCCAGAAGTACACTCTTTTTTTTAATAAAAAAAAATCTTCCATGCTGTATAGGTTTAACATGGCTTCTCAATGGCCAGTAAAGAGGAGAGAGAGTGGTCTTTGTCTATTAACATTCATGATGGTTAGCAAGGATCACTGACAAGGGACAGGAGATGGCTCAACTTTATCAACAGGATTGCATACTATAAAATAAGCTAGGGTTGAATAAATGACACTTGAGAAGATGGCTTGCATGTCAAGATGGGCATGCTTGCTCCATCAAGGAGCGCCCCTTTCCTTGACCATGAACACTTCTAGCATGCTTGATGCATGTCATACTTGAGTGACACTAGGTTCATTTGTTTTTTGAACTAAACCCTTTTTTTTTTTTTTTTGAAGAATGCTTTATCTCACCCATCCAGCCAGCAAAAAAATACGTAAACAATAACTTTTTTTTTTATTTTTGGCCTATTCATCAAATTTCTGGAGAGGGTTAATTGCAGGTGGAGACAGAAAATGAAGAGAGAAGAGAAAGGATTTAATTTTATTTTGAGTTGTTTTTTTGCCTTTTTATTGCACTTTGAAAGGATGGTTAATTTTTCGCATCTGAAAATTCTTTTAAAATTGCATTCTGTGAGCATCCAAAATCTCTTCAGACTTCTTTATCCCTCCCTCCTCACCACCGTTTCATGTGAGGGCAGTGCTGGGGTTGGTTCCGTTTTGAGGTCTAGTTTTGAGGTGGGTGGATTTTTTTCCTTTCAGGTACGAACGTTGGGTTGGATGCGGTCCATGCGGACCACGGGCGGATCTAACAGCGAATCTATCAGAACGGGCCGTTTCGCCACGTAAGCAGATGCCGCCGCGTGCCCGACAGCGTTGACTGCTGGAGTTGACCAGGGACAGCTGGGAGAATCTATCCATCTGATCTCACGCGGATCTTGCCTGTCCCATGCACGCTGCGACCCCCAGTCTGCCATATCTTTGGCATCTCGCTTCCGCTCAATTACAGTCCCTGCCATCAAACCTTGGCCGACCATAGTTGCCATTGCAAGTAGATGGGGTTGGATACCGATAAAAACTAGACTCAAGAAATTAAACCCAAACCTAATCTAATCTTCTTTTAAATTAGATGGATCGTATTTAAAAGTAATTTTATCAATTCACTGATTTTTTTAGATCAAATTGAATAACAAATAATTTAGATTCAAGCATATAATAGATATATATATATGAATTGATTATCTAGTTATATCATCAATATATTATGTAAAAATAATAGTAAGAAATATATATATATATATATATATTGTAGAACTTGATTGATAGCCATGCATGATTATAATAACAATATAATTTGGATAAATTATATTGTTGGACAAATACATTTTTAATATTAAAAAAGATTTTGAAATATAGTATACTAATTGAATCATTGCAAACTGGCTAGGATTGAAATTGAATTCAGAATTTAAAGATTCAGATTTAATCTACATCCAAAATAAGTTATATTTTTATATCAGAGGCAAATTTAAATAAGATCAAGCTGGATCAAATTGATTTAGATCAATTTCAGATTAAAAGCATGTCAATTTAATCTATTTATAGCTCTAAAAATAATAGCTAACTAAACAAAATTAGAAAATTTAAGATCTAACCCTCTTTATTTTCAAATTAGATGGGGCAATAGATCATATTAGGTCAAATAAAGATAATAATAAATAACTTATTAACTTTACCTAATCTAATCTATAATAAATAATAAATAATAATTATATATTAATATACCGATTTTTTTTTATTTTACATAAATAGGATGTTAAAAATGTAATATTTAAGTATATGGTAGTTTAAACTGTAATAATAAAAGATCTGAGGAACAAAATAAAGTTTGCGTGAATGTTTGATTGAGGGTATGCTTTTTATTTTTTTTGGTAAAACTCAATTAGTAAAAGAGGAGTCAAATCAAATGGGGCAAGGAAACGTTCGGTCAAAGGAAATGAAGCTGGGCTTTCTTTTTCCCAAATTACTCGTCCTTCTTTGCTGGTGAAAAGAAAAAGGAAAAGAAAACTTGGATGACGACGTCTCCAGTATAAGGAGTACAGGTTTTGATTACGGCTCTAGTCAATGTGATGAGATGGATATGGGAAACAACAGTAGAAATTAATGCTTTTAATTTTTATTTTAAAAAAATACATATATATTATATTTTAGCACGATTGCTCGACGTATCACGTGGTAAAATGAATGGTTTCTGACTGCAAAATTGTCATTGAGCGACGCTGTAGGTTGTAATGAAAAGTCCATATATATATATATATATATATATATATATATATATTGCTGTAAAAAATCATTCTTTAATTTGAGGACAGTGCACAATGGGATCTGAATAGTACTCTTCTATTTGAATAAACCTGTAAGGTAGTCCTCACACAAGAATCATAGGGATGGTCCCTGCGAAAGATTCTTCGACGTTCAAGTCAGTGAAAATTTTGAGCAAACAAATAGAGAAGAAGGCTCCAACAGAAGGATATTCCTCAGCATGATTTTTCAAGAGCAATGACTTTTGCTAGAGTTATTTTTTGGGCTTAGGTTACCTTCGAAAGTGTACCTAGGAAGGTCCTACGACTTGGCATTTATACGCTGCCAAGAAGGTGAGCCGTTACCTAATTTCTCGGGCACGTTTTAGGGAGTTGGCATCCGATAAGGCCGGAATCCCAACAGTTACGGGGATCGGCAATTGATGAAGCTGACAGGCGCTTTATTGGAATTTGGAATCCCGTTGATCATAGACGGAGTGTTGTATTTGGCTCCCATTTCCATTTTGGGAGGCTCATTTCGTGATTCCTACAATCAGGGTGGTTCATCCTCCAATATATCCAGCGTGGTTTGAAGTAGCAATGGCGCTTACCTTGAAGGGATGAGGATCGATCCTAGCGAGGTACTAAGATAGCTCGGTCTTGTTGAGGTTCGGATATAGCTCGGCCTGATGGTTCAGCTCTGAAGTTCGGCCAGATGGTTCGGCTAATAACTCGCCTTACTCATAGGCACGTTTATTGATGCGGTGATAATTTTTTTGTGCATCACATGCCCCTCACTCCTTAATCCGAAGCGTAGGTTCGGGTATAGGGAGTAGAGTCCATGATGGCTCAATCTCATTGGTGGAACTTGAACCAACAGAGGCACATCCTGATGGCCCCATAAATGCCAAGCCGGGCATCTAGCTGGGCGAAACATGGCCAAATCAAAGGTCAAGGCACGTGGCCGATGAACCTTGATTCTGCAAAGTTTTTACTTGGTCCTGCCAAGGTACAGAGAATGTTTCGGCCCTGCCAAGGTACGGAGAAAAATTTGCTCGGTCGTGCCGAGGTTCGGAGAAATTTTTACTTGGCCCTGCTAAGATATGAAGAAATTTTTACTTGGCCCTGCCAAGATACGGAGAATGTTGTTCGGCCCTGCCAAGGTATGGAGAAATTTTTACTTGGCCCTGCCAAGGTACAGAGATGTTGCTCGGCCTTGCCGAGATACAGAGAAAAATTTGTTCGGTCGTGCCGAGGTTCAGAGAAATTTGCTTGACCGTGCCAAGGTATGGAGAAATTTTTACTTGGCATGCCAAAGTACAAAGAATGTTGCTTGGCCCTGCCGAGGTATGGAGAAAAATTTGCTCGGCCATATCGTATGGAGAAATTTTTACTTGGCCTTGCTAAGGTACGAAGAATGTTGCTCGGCCCTGCTGAGATACGGAGAAAAATTTGCTCAGACGTGCCAAGGTTCGAAGAAATGTTGCTTGGCCGTGCCGAGGTATGAGAAATTTTTACTTAGCCCTACCAAGGCATGGAGAATGATGCTCGGCCGTGCCGAGGTACGAGAAATTTTTACTTGGCACCGCTAAGGTACGGAGAATATTGCTTGGTCCTGCCAAGTATGAAAAAAAATTTGCTCGGCCTGCTGAGGTTCGGAGAAATGTTGCTCGGTCGTGCTGAGGTTTGGAAAAAATTTTGCTCGGCCTTATCGAGGTTCGAAGAAATTTGCTCAGCGTGCCGAGGTATGAAGAAATTTTTACTTGGCCCTGCCAAGATATGAGAATGATGCTCGGCCCTGCTGAGGTATGGAAAAAAATATGCTCAGCGGTGCCGAGGTTTGGAGAAAAATTTGCTCGGTTGTACTGAGGTTCGGAGAAATTTGCATGGAGTCCAAACGTCCTTCTTCGTGGAGTCCGAACGTTCCAGGAAGTAGGAAGGAAAAATGGATAGAAGATCTACGACCTATTCTAATATTTTCCATCTTTCCCAGAGAGAGGAGGCGTCCATGTAGATTACTTATTATCAAAACCAATGCTCTAATACCAGTTTTGTTTGATGGATGGCTAAGAGTTGCTAATAATCGGATAAGGTGAGATTTTTTAAATTTTGCTATGGTTATCTCTAACTCGGGATAAAATGAGTTGGAGGTTTTGATCTCTGGTGAAATCTCATGATCAGAATAATTCGATCAAAAATCTTATCATGAAGATAAGCTCGGATTAAAATATTGAATCCAATTGGTGTAGAAGCGATATTTAACCAAAGTTATGAAAAATCATGGTAATCATTTCTAAATTAGAGAAAATGATTGCATACCTTTTTACTGAAGATTTCTGCTTAGATTTCTTTATGAATAAAGAAGCGTTTGTGCATAAAGACTCCTCTGTGTGAAGGCTTTTGCACATGAGATAGAAGAGTGGAGAAGCTCTCTGAGATCGCTAATTCTTCTTGGGAATAAACGAGATAGTCTTAAATCCTCAACTCCCTGAATGAGCAAGGAGTATGGCCAAGGAAATAAGCAAGGATTTTTGGTGAATAAAAATCAGCCGAATTCTTTGTGTTTCCTTTTCTGGATCTCTTGCCTTTTCTATTCTAAAAAACTTAGATAGTTTTCTCTGAACAGATGGAGACGGGTGGATGAAAAAAATGAAAAAGATTTCTTCTTCTTGTCTCTGATCATGGTGTTCGCTATTTATAAATGGGAAGCGATACGCTGATCAAAGAAAGCGTCACGTTCCTACGGGAGAGACGCTTCTCATCATCATCCAAAGACGTGCGAAGAAGAAGACACTGCTTCGTCAAAAATATGTTGTCTTCCTTTTGTGCCTGATCTGAGAACATTATGCCCAACTTGCAATGGGCCGGCTGGTCTAGAGGCTCATTGGGACCAAGGCCCATAGAGCCTAAACCCAAAGTCCTCAAACGACCCATGGCCTCCACTTTGGTTATGGATCCATGTTACAGAGTTTAGTTTCATTAAGAAACTTTTCTTTAGATCTTTCTAAAATATCAAACACAATATTAGGCGGCATTACTTTCTCATTGCATCCTAAAATTTTAAAAAATAAATTCTTAAGGAGCGAGTTTCCTTTTATGGTCTGCACTTTGGACTTCACGAGACACACATAACCTAGCTCCTAAGAATATTGTCTTACATCGCCATTTCCTATGACTCAGGACAATATTCTTAGTCATCATTTATTTCATCAGAAAATCATAATTGCACTCCAGGATATGCACAACATTTACATCGAGATAAAATAAATTGTAACATAAGACAATCCCATCCTTGACCTATGAGATTGATACGCAAATGGTTCCTTCATGCGACACTCGAATATTGGCATCAAGTAATTTATGTACTATCACTTGTCCAATATCCATCTAACACCTTGAGGTCTAGGTTTCCTCATATCCATCCATGGAGCATCATGAACAACCCATCAATTGATCATGTCTACGCTCGATCTGTAAAGATCACTATGCATAGTTCTAAGATAGATTAATTTGAACCTCTCAAGGGAGTGTTATTACTTTCTCATGGAAAGTACATGAATGACTATATTGTGAGTATGTTCTCAAACCCTAGTGGCATATGCCCAACCCACTGAGTATCAATTATTTATGGACTTTGCTTATTTGGTGAATCAAAGCATATACGCTATAAGTCTGAGTTCAGTGATTTGCTCAAGTTTAAGAACTATCGTACTCTCATAGCTATGAGTTAAATTTTATGATAGTATATTTTCAAAATTTATTCTTATATAAGTCCATCAATATGCAATATGTATACTAGTTTACTAATTCGAGGATCCCTCTTAAATAGTCAAGACAAACTATTTTTCCAATTAAAAATTATGTATACTCCAACTTCTCATAATAAAGCGCCTAACTTTATTAAAGTTGTGACAATTATATTTCAAATGTAATAAAATGATCCCGTGTCTTCTGTACTCATGCGTAAAGTATCTCGAGCACTCAGATCATTATTTCTAACATTCGTAGACCTTTCAAGAGCATTACATATAACAAGTATATAGGATGCAAATATCAAATCATTTATTATATGTCATATGATGTCAATCATCATAGAAAAATTATGTCTTTTAGACCATAATTTCCAACACCAAGGTACGAAGAATATTGCTCGGCACTGCCAAGGTACGAAAAAAATTTTACTTAGCCTTGCCAGGATACAGAGAATGTTGCTCGGCCTTACCGAGGTACGAAGAAATTTTTACTTGACCCTGCTAATGTTTGGAGAAATGTTGTTTGGCCGTGCCGAGGTTCGAGAAAGTTTTTTTTTACTTGGCCTAGCAAAGGTACAAAGAAATGGACTCGTAGGTCAATGATTTGGTGAGACCTGCTTCACTCGTAATATACTTAGGGTTTAATCTATCTCCATGTCTTCAGGGTACTATATCCCTTAAAGGTTTTCATTATTTGGAGATGATCCGAGTTCTATATCCTCGAGGTATGGTATCTCTTTGATGTCCTCATCTGGAGAGGTGAGCCCCTCGCACTGAACCCTTTCAAACTGGTTCTTCTTTTGGTTGGCCGTACATGAGGGGCATTACTAATCATTATAATAGCGTCAATTGTTGCCAGTAGGTTCGACGCACATAGTTGTCATTGCAGCCCATCATTCCAAGTAGTTGAAGAAATGGGACGAGGAAATCACGACCGTGGCATTGAATTATCGCAAGAAAATATTGGAGGTAAGGAGCGAGCCCAATGGGATCTGAGCAGGCTCCTATCTCCTCCCCTCCATGGTGCCGGTTCAACTTCTCTATGGTCGTGCTGTCGTGGAAGGCCAGTGGCTTCCAGTGGGTTGGGCGAATGGACCATTGGTAGGACTGGGGTGATTGTCCCATCAAGAAGTTGCTGAGGGGGTGCAGTAGGAAGAAGGCCCCCAAAAAGCCCCTGCACCAGTTGTAGCAGGGCTTGAACTAGTTGGACCAGCATGGCAAACTGGTCATGTGTGACCAGGCTGCTAGTAGTGGGTGAATCTCGGTTGGCGATGGCTGCGAAGGCGTCGTATTGTTGTTGGATCAGGCCTTTGAGAGGTGGCTTGATCAGGAGTATCTGTGACTGCTCTTTTATGATTGACCATTTAGGAATCGTCCTTCTTGTATGGAACCTTGTCTCCTTGGTTTCAAGTTTTTAGAGGGATTGGGGCCCTTTCTCTAGCGTCAATCTATTGTTGCAAAAATTCATTCTCCGGCTTGGGGGCAGTGCACGTCGGGATCATGGTAGCGTTTCCCGTCCGGGTGAACCTGCAAGGCAGTCCTCATGCAGGAATCACAAGGGATGATCCCTATGGAAGACCCTCCGATGCCCAAGTCAGTGAAGATTCTGAGCAAACAGATGAGAGGAAAAGGCTCCAGCAAAAGGATCTTCCTCGTTGGCACGATTTTTTAGGAGCAATGACCTTTGCTAGAGTTATTTTTTGGGCTTAGGTTGCCTTCGAGAGCGTACTTGGGGAGGTCCTGAGACTTGATATTTGTACGCTGCTAAGGAGGTGAGCCGTTACCTAATTTTTCGAGCACGTTTTAGGGAGTTGGCATCTGATAAGGCCGGAATCCCAATAGTTATGGGGATCGGTAGTTGATAAAGCTGATGGGCGCTTTATCTGGAATTTGGAATCCCATTGATCATGGATGGAGTGCTGTATTTGGCTCCCGTTCCCGTTTTGGAAGGCTCATTCCGTGATTCTTGTGATCAGGGTGGTTCATCCTTCGAGATATCTGGCATGATTTGAAGCAGCAATGGCACTTACATTGAAGGGATGAGGATCTGTTGGCTCATATGGTAATCCAAGAGGGAAGGATGAATTGGGTTCTTAAAAATTTTGGCACTTAAAAATACTTTCACAATTAATAGTGTACAAGAAAGTGATGCTAAGAATGCAAAGCATAATATAAAGATAGATTAGAGAGAAGAAGATACAAGCATGACAAACACAAAGATTTAGTGGTTCGGTATTAGATGCACCTATATCCACTCCCAAGCAACTCTTGGGCCCATACTATAATCACCCTGATTATAGTCGAGTTGTTTTACAAGCTCAGAATCCAAACTTATCGTTTTAGCAACGGGATCACAATGAACCCAGCCGGTTTTTATATGCTCACCAGCACACAATCTATCACAAGTTAACCTAGCTTGCCCAAGGCTAATCTGCCTCCTAATTCAATCACCTGATTGAATCACCAAACAAATGAAATAATAGTAAAGTTATAACATATAGAAAGCTCCTCAAATGAGCAAATAGACAATATAAATGAGATAGAAATAGAAGAGCCTGATTTAGAAGATTTCTGAAGTTGAGCTTTTTTTCTTTTCTTCTTTTCCTCTCATAATAAGAAAATTATGAAATAGCAACGCAACATAGCGACGCAAATATTCATTGCAAATAATGATAGAATTGCGACATAATTGCGACCCATGAAATTGTGACACCATTTAGCGACGCATTAAATCAGTCGTTAAATAGCGATGCATTTAGCGACTCCCAAAAAATTTATCTCTAAATAGCGACTCTATTAGCGACGCATTAATGTGTCCCTAAATAGCAATGCATTAAAATGCATCGCTAAATAGCGATGCATAACTTTGCATCGCTATTTAGCTACGCATTTTAATGCGTTGCTATTTAATGGTTGCTATTTAGTGATGCATTAATGTGCGTCACTATTTAGCGATCCAGAATTGCATCGCTAAATAGCGATGCATTAGATGAGTCGCTATTTAGCAACGCACAATTATGCGTCACTAAATAGCGACCCATTATAATGCGTTGCTAAATAGTGACTCAAATTTATGCATCACTATTTAGCGATGCATAACCGTGCATCGTTAAATAGCAACGCATAATTGCGTCACTATTTAGCGACACACTATAATGCATCGCTAAGTAGCTACGCATTTTGATGCATCGCTAAATAGGGTTTTAGGATTTTAGGGTGTTTAGGGTTCAAGGTTCAGGAGTTCAGAGTTTAAGGGTTCACAGGTTCAGGGGTTCAGGGGTTCAGGGTTTAAGGGTTCAGGGATTCAAGGTTTCAGGGTTTAGGGGTTTAGGGTTTTAGCTAGGGTTTAGGGTTTTAGGGCTTTATAGTTTTATGGTTTTAGGGTTTAATATTATGGTTTAGGTTTAGGGTTTAGAGTTTAGGGTTTATTTTTGGAATTGCATATTATTTCTCGCAGCACTATAACCTTTAGACCCGTTTGAGAATTTGCAAGACTTAGTCTTGCAAATTCTCAAATTATCCTAGTGGACAGTTTGAGATTATTTTTTGCGATATGTTAGTCTGCTATTAGTTATCATTGGTTGAGATTGTGGTTTGTATTTCTCAAACGTTCTCCTAGTGTGGCATATATGCTACATATTTAGGAGAACATATGGGAAATGCTACTAAAATTTCAACGTAAACGATGATAATTATATAGAATAACATATCATAGAAAATAATCTTGAATGGGATAGGGCCTTACTTTTTAAATATGAAGTGAAGATGAAATTAATTTAGGATACTTGCATACTTGTGAAGTCTCATGAACTCCACGTGGCCCGGCCTTGGACCTTAGCAGGCCTGACCTAATCAATTGTTTGCAATCATTAAAAACAAAATTGATTTATTGTTATAAATGATTTAAATAGCTATTATTTACCTTAGATGTATAAAAGAAATAATTTAGTTATATATTTATTAATGCTAATATAGTTTTATATTATGGTTTTCTTTAATGGTTTACCAGAAATTGTATAAGTTGGTCAAATATGAGCGGGGCTCGCTCATGGATGTATGTAAGGATAAAAGATAGCTTGCTTAATCCAAATTTTCTGAATGGATTGGAAGAATTTATTGCATTTCATGTAGCCAACCTAAATGGATGGATGAGCCTAGGATTAGGTGCCCTTGCAACTTATACAAGTGTCAGAATAAAGCCTATAGAGATGTTAAACTGTGAAGGTGCATTTATGTAAAAAGGGGTTTGTTCCTGTGTATGATATTTGGTACTATCATGGTGAAACAGAAGAAATGGGTGTATGTGTCACAAGCCAACAAGTTTCAATTTCCATTGATGAACCATTTATGAATTTAAACAGATATAAAGAAATGGTGATGAATGCATCAAGTAATGAATTCGATCAGAATACATTTATGAAAGAATCAAATCCAGATGCACAACAATTTCATGATATGCTGCGTGCTGCAAATCAAGAATTATATCATGGTTGTGAGAGTCATTCCCAATTATCTATGGCTGCTCGGTTGTTGAATATTAAGGTGGAACATTGATTATCAGAAAAGGCATTCAATGTTGTAGCTGGGTTAATGAAGAAAGTTTTACCAAATGATAATATTGTAACAGACAGTTTTTACTCAACAAAGAAGTTGTTACGTGGCCTTGGGCTCCCAGTTAATAAGATCAATTGTTGCTTGAATAATTATATGATATATTGGGGTGAAGACTCAGACCTGAGATGTTGTAAAATTTGTGGGCAATCGAGGTACACCAATGATGAAGGGGGAGCTAGTATAAGTAGGCAAAAAAGTGTGCGTTACAAAAGGATGCATTACTTTCCTCTTACTCCATGCGTGCAGAGATTATACAGATCTGAGGCTACAACTGCTAATATAAGATGGCAAGCCGAAATGAATCTAAAGAAGGCATCCATCAGATTCAAAAGCTTGGAAGCAATTCAATGAAAATCATCCTGATTTCATCAAAGATATAAGGAATGTGAAATTAGGTCTTTGTACCGATGGCTTCCAACCATTTAGTCAAGCGGGGCAACAATATTCATGTTGGCCCATGATACTGACTGTATATAACCTTCCTCCATGGAAGTGCATGAATGATACTACAATGTTTTTGACAATTTTGGCTTCAGGACCATCAAATCTAAAGGAAAATATTGATGCCTTCTTGCAACCGTTGGTGGCCGAATTAAAATGTTGTGGGAAATAGGAGTCATATCCTACGACATTTCTATGAAACAAAATTTCATCATGAGAGCTGCTTTGATGTGAACAATTAGTGACTTTCCGGCATATGCAATGTTGTCTGGTTGGAGTACTGCTAGACGTATGGCGTGCCCTTATTGCATGGATGATTCTGATGCATTCACATTGCAGAAGAGTGGTAAGCAGTCGTGGTTTGATAATCATAGAAAGTTCTTACCTTCAAATCATCTTATAGGCGGAACTTGATCGCCTTCCGAAAGAACAAAGCAGTCACAAAATTTGCCGAACCGGTTAGGTCTGGCATAGATATATTTGATACTATAGAGCATTTGGGGTTGAGGTATGCTTGGGAATCAGATGCAGATAGAATAAATGGTTGTATATGTAAAGAACATAACTAGAAGAGGCGAAGTATTTTTTAGAATTTACCGTATTGGAGCACAAATCTCATCCGGCACAACTTGGATGTTATGCATATTAAGAAAAATTTCTTTGATAACATATTTAACACGGTGCTAAACATCCTGGGAAAAACCAAAGACACTGCAAAGTTGAGAGAAGAACTTAATCATATTGCAGAAGAGCTGATTTAAGAAGGAATGCTGATGGGACCTATCCTCAAGCCTGTTACACTCTTGATAGAAATTTACGAGAAGTTTTATGTAACTGAATTAGAGGGTTAAAATTTTTAGATGGTTATGCTTCAAATATCGGTAGGTGTGTGGATATGCATAAGCTCAAGTTGTTTGGCATGAAGAGTCATGACTGTCATGTTTTTATGTAACGGTTATTGCCTATAGCTTTTCGTGAGTTGCTTCCGCACTGTGTGTGGAAGGCATTGATGGAGCTTATGTTGGAAAAAATTGATTTTATGATGCCCTAGGATCTCAGGTTTATTTGAATGCATGTATTTTATTTTAATTTAATCTAATTAAATTTATAAAATACGGCATGTATATCTGTAATTGAAAGCATGCAAAATTTAAAATTAAATTTTATACCTGTCAGTTTGCGTACCTGATGCAGAAACTGGATGTAGATCTAATCTCCTGTGAATAGTTTCCTCTTGATGCCTTGCGAGAGTCGCACGTGCCACTCCTCTATTTTGTACGCATGCCAGGAAACCTTGAGATAGGGGATATGGAATCAGAAGGGATGAGAACTCTTCTCCAAGAGAGGAGTCCCTCTCTGTTTGGACTTCTCTGATTTTTGAACTCTTCTTTTTCTTTGCTACCGTGTCCCTTAAAGTTGAGAAAAGTTTCTTAAATAAACTCATCGTAAAACAACCCAAAACAACCTTTTGAATTTGTTTTATGATACGATAATATCCGATTTTCGAAAGCGGATGGGTTACAGGTGTTCACGCGTTGTCAACGCGTAAAGAAAATTTATATAGAAAATTTACCGATTAATATCATCTTAATGGTAAGATCGTAATTTAACTAAAATTTTAAATTCACGTTATTGGAATGTAAAATTGTAATTTATACGAAGTTTCAAATTCAAGTCATCTCAATGACAGAAGCATAATTTAAACGAAATGGTAGAATTGTAATTTACATGAAATGGTAGAATCGTAAATTTTTGAAGTTTTAAAGTATCGTTGGCTGCCCGCGATAATATAAAAATATTTATAATATTTATAAATACGTAAATAATCTGATTAAATCGTTTGAAGTCCAAATTAAAATCTAGAAGAACCCATGCGAAGATCTCGAATCATACTTCGTATTGAACTTATTTAATTTTCAATTTAAAGTAATTTATGATTTTAAAATTCATAAATAAACGATCAGAGGCTATATTGGATATCGATTCAAACCACTTTGAAACCAGATCTAAACCACTCTATCGTCAAACCAACCATTGGTCTATGGTTCAATCCTATCCCACAATGGGTCTGAATAAATCCCAAAAATTTACTTGAGTTACAAACTAACTTAAGTTTATCTCCAGAATAAGTACTACCGCTAATGCCCAGTGCTAGCTAGACATTACTAGTACAAACTCGGTATTACCCATATGACCAAGTCCTACTTAGATCATGGATTAAGCCTGTCTCCAGTTCACCTGACTATGTGCGTGACTCTATAGGTTCGAATCTAAGTCAGTAGCATAGGAACACTTTCTATACCAATCGATGTGACCATTAGCAATGATACCCGACGTCCGAATAGACCGAATGTATGCAAAGCAATATTCAAGAACCTAGCTATGGTTACCGTATAATTCATCCCCTTGTCCAAATATTCAAGATGAATTTAGAGTTCACTGCCAACTTCCAAAAACATCAAGTGTGTTTCAACATGTACAATCCTGTGACTCCTCACATGGATTACCTTGGCCAAGGTTTTGCAAAATTAAAACACAAACTGAGTATTAACTCTAATACTTAGAGTGGACAATTCCATCTTGACTCATCATTGATTTAATAAGTACTTGACTGTACCCAGCATCCTTCCGTCACTGGATTATAAATCCAGGTAGTCTAGCGCCTAAGTACAGTGAGTTGCTTACTAAGTCACCATGATAGTCTTAGGTCAAAGGGATACTGATACCATTGCCCTTCTGTGAGATACCCTTGACAGTATAGTACTCAACAGAGGTGAGCCACTGTTCAGTGAATGTACTCCTACACTCACCTGCATGCCATACTAATGTCATACACTCCTTGGTTTAAGAGGACAAACCAACATATATGGCACACAACGACCTATACTTGACTACGTTATTGTCCTAGGTAATAACGTATCATTTGGTCGTGAACCTATTTAAGAATTACTCGATAATTCCTCCTTTATCGAATAAATGCAATTCTAAGGACTACAACATATAAGAGTTCTATTGGAAGATGAAAAATATATTGTACTGCCAAAATAACTTTTATTAATCAAATAAATCATGTACAATGAATCACAACCGCCTATAAGCTAGACGATTGGCTGTAGGACATATTTCCTAACAACTCCCACTTGGACGAGAGCCAATCGGAACAGTATCTAATATCCATCTTCCATTTGTGTTCATTGAACTCCTTGACTCCGAGAGCTTTAGTAAATGGGTCAGCTAGGTTCTCCTTTCCATCGATCTTCCGAAGCTCGACGTCACCTCGTTCCATGATTTCTCGTACAAGGTGATAGCGACGCAATATATGCTTGGTGCGGTGATGAGATTTTGGCTCTTTGGCTTGGGCAATTGCTCCAGAGCTATCACAGTACACTGGAACAAGACCACCCAGGGTAGGCGCCACTTCTAGCTCGCCCAAAAATTTTCGTAGCCATACTGCTTCCTTTGCTGCATTTGATGCTGCAATATACTCCGCCTCGCATACAAATCCACCACTATGTGTTGCTTGAAACTTTTCTAGCAGATCGCTCCTCCATTTAGGGTAAAGACAAACCCTGATACACTCTTGCTATCATCTTTGTCTGACTGAAAATTGGAGTCAGTATATCCCACAAGCTCCAAGTCAGGTTCTCCATAGATAAGCCATTGGTCTTTAGTATTTCACAAATACTTAAGGATGGTTTTCACCACTTTCCAATGTGCTTCACCTAGGTTAGACTGATATCTACTCACTACTCCTAGTGAATATGCTACGTCCGGTCTCGTACATGTCATGGCGTACATAATAGAACCCACTGCCGAAGCATATGGAATCTTACTCATACTTTCCCTCTCGTCAGGAGTTGTCGCACAATCCTTCTTAGAGAGTAAAATCCCATGGCCTATCGGAAGATAGCCTTTCTTAGAATTTTTCATGCTGAACCTTTTCAGCACAGTCTCGATGTACGTTGACTGTGATAATCACAGTAGCTTCTTTGATCTATCTCTATAGATCTTCATCCCTAGAATGTAAGACACTTCTCCCAAGTCCTTCAGGAGAACTGTGACGTTAACCAAACCTTTATTCCCTGTAATGCAGGAATGTCATTCCCAATTAAGAGAATGTCATCTACATACAATACAAGAAACATAACTACAGAACCATTAGCCCATTTATATATGCAGGGTTCTTCTCCATTTTAACGAAGCCATACGTTTTGATACACTTATCAAAACATATATTTCAACTCCGAGATGCTTGCTTTAGTCCATAGATGGACTTTTGGAGTTTGCATACTTTTGATATATCTAGATATGAATCCTTCAGGTTGTATCATATACACCTCCTCTTCCAGCTCTCCATTCAAAAAAGCTGTTTGAACATCCATTTGCCAGATTTCATAGTCAAAATATGCAGCCAGAGCAAGCATGATCCGAATGGACTTGAGCATTGCTACAGGAGAAAAAGTCTCGTCATAGTCTATACCATAACGTTGACGATACCCCTTAGCAACCAAACGAGCTTTATAGGTCTCCACCTTTCCATCTGCGCCTCGTTTCTTCTTAAAAATTCATTTGCACCCAATGGGTTTTATCCCTTCAGGTGGATCCACAAGTGTCCATACACTGTTGATCTCCATGGATTCCATTTCGGATTTCATGGCCTCAAGCCATTTCTCAGAATCAGACCTCTGCATTGCATCCATATAGGTGATGAGATCCTCGTTGTTCTCATCGAGCTCAATAGGATCGCCATCATGGACCAAGTAACTGGAGTATCTGTTCGGTTGATGTGGTACTCTATCAGATCTCCTCAATGTTTTCTCAATGGGCTCTGGGTTTGATTTAATCAAAGCCAGTTCTATAGAGGCTTCAGAGCATATAGGTACTTCTACATGTCGAACTTCATCAAGTTCAACATTAGCAGCCTTAGTTCTTTTAGCAAGGAACTCCTTTTCCAAAAAGGTAGCTCTAAGACTGACGAACAATTTTCGTTCTTCAGTATGTAGAAATAATATCATTTAGTCTCTTTGAGATACCCAACAAAAAAATATTTGTCAGACCTAAGTCCTAGTTTATCTGTCTGCAATCATTTGACATAAGCTGGACACCCCCATACTCTAAGGTGTGAAAATATCGGCTTACGTTTAGTCCATATCTCATATGGAGTCTTAGTAACAGACTTGCTTGGAACCCTATTAAGAATATAACATGCTGTCTCGAGGGCATATCCCCAAAAGGAGAGAGACATATTGGCAAAGCTCATCATGGATCGAACCATGTCCAATAGGGTTCGATTCATCCTTTTAGACACACCATTTAACTGGGGTGTCCCTGGAGGAGTCGATTGAGAGAGAATCCCATTCTCCTCAAGATATGTTAGGAACTCACTTGAAAGATATTCACCTCCTCGATCTGATCGAATGGATTTTAATATTCTTTCCAGTCTGTTTCTTTACTTCATTACGATATCGTTTGAACATTTCAAATGACTCAGATTTATGTTTCATCAAGAAAACATAACCAAACCTAGAGTGGTCGTCTGTAAACGTAATGAAATAGCTAAACCCACCCATAGCAGTGGTATTCATGGGTCCACATACATCCGTATGTATGAGACTTAGAATATCTCTAGGTCTTTCACCTTTTCCAGTAAAGGGTGATTTGGTCATTTTACCAAGAAGACAAGATTCATAGATTGGAATTGATTTACAATCAATGTCATTGAGGATACCCTCTCTGACTAATCTATTCATTCTGTTCTTGTTAATGTGACCCAGCCTACAGTGCCACAAGTATGAATCACTAACATTATCTATCCTAGACCGTTTGCTTGGAGTACACATCAAATTTATAGGTCGTGATAACATAAAAATGCCATTCACAATTGTCCACACATTACATAAGTATCATTCACAATGATGTTCATAACATCATTCTTTATTGAAAAATCAAATCCTTCAATGGCCAATTGGCCTACAGAAATGACATTTAATAAGAAATTAGGACAATAGTGACATTCACTTAGCATGACATTACATGATTCAAAAAATAGCTCTACTACTCCTAACGCTAGGACTGGAACTCAACTTCCATCACCCACATTCAGGAATCTTTCGCCATCCTTGAATCTTCTACTAATTCGAAGTCCCTGCAAAGAATTGTAAATATGAATTGGACTTCCGTATCTAATACCCAATTAGTAGTATCACAAATAGAGAAACTACAAGGCATTATCACATAAGTACCTTGTCCAGCAACTACTTGCTACTTTTTCTTCCTCGGTCTGTTAGGATCCAGGTTTGCAATGTATTGAGGACAATTCCTCTTCCAATGACCCAGCTTTTTGTAGAAGAAGCATTCCGCTTCGTTCTTGTCAGCCTTAGCTTTCTTCTTAGCCTGATTATGCCTATCATTTTGCACTTTTTTATTCTTATTCTTTTCTTCATCCCTTTCTTAAAGGAACGACGACCTGCTCCAGAAACTCCCACTAAATTTACTGAGCCCTTTGGAGTTGGTGATCCTTCTCATAAGTCTGCAGTAAACCCAGTAAACCATGGTAGTTTACTACAGGTTTTGTCATTCTAAAATGACTGAGAAAATCCAAGTAGGAACCAGGCAGGGAGTTCAATATAGCATCCTTCCCAAGCTGCTCATGCAAGGGAAAGCCAAGCTTGCCCAAGCGCTCGATCATCTCAATCATGTACAATACATGATCAGTAACCGATGCCCCTTCACGCATTCGAGCATTGAAAATGGCACTAGACACTCTATACCTTTCAACATCATCTGGTGTGCCAAAGGACTCCTTCAACTTTTGAAGGATCTCTTTAGGTTGGGCTTCCTCAAACTTCCTATTGAACTCATCGTTCATGGAGGCCAGCATAATGCACCATACTGTGGTGCGATCATTGACCCACTTCTGATAAGTGTCTCTGACCGCAGTGCGAGCATTCGAAGCTGGCTCCTCAGGTTCAGGATCCATTATCACATAAAGAATCCTCTCATGTTCCAAGACTATCCTGAGTCTTTGATACCAGCTATCGAAGTTGGGACCCGTTAGTTTGTCATTGTCCAACAATGAATGGAGCGACAAATTGGTTGACATGATCTGAAAGGATAACCAAAACCTATTAGCTTACATGATTTATTAATCCTAAAGACATGGACTTTAGTCTAAAGGACTTTCTACTATATTATTCAGATTGGTAGTCTTTACTTCCAATCCAAGAAATTATCCCTAATTCCTTAGTGTGTACTAGAATCCAATAGACAACACATGAGCCCAACTTTGGCCGGCCCACCCATGTGCATCTAAAGGTAGGTTCTTTAACCAATTGCTTCTCTAAGCAATTTTTAGTAATCTATTTTGCCCTAGGATGCACTTCAATCGGCCTTTGGGCCTCCTATTGAAGGTCCTAGTTAGGTCCAACCATTAACATGACAGAATTTAATGTTTCTAACCAACAAATAGTCAAGCCCGACTTTGGCCGGTTCACCTGACTACCGTTAAGAGAGTTGCACTAAGTCATCATATTATGAATAGCAATTCCAATAGCCTGATGATCACCCAACCTTTGGGTCTGCCAATGATCATCCAACTATTGGATCCATTACCATCCACTTAATGGGAGGCTAAGACTTAGTTATCTCCATAACTTCATCTTTTTAAGGACCTAATAATTTTTAGGGTTTGATCAAATTGTGACAAATGAGGAAAGACATGAACCTTAATCAAGAATCCTCCTACTAACTATTAGAGGGGTTTATGAACAATCGATCCATGGGCTCCTAAAATCAGTCAGGACTGATAAGCCTTAATTGACATGGGTTAACTTGAATCAATAAGCTATCCAATGGATTCTGGTCGACCACATTGGCTAGGTAAGTGGGATCAAGAGATGGGTTGTGTCATTAACCATCTTGCCTTAGACATCATTGGTTTACCAGACTCAATTAGACTAGCCTAGAGACTCGGGCTCATCACTGAGCCAAAATCAAGTCCATTTAGATGTATGGACTGATCAATCTAACTAATCAGAGAGAGAAGAAACCTAATTCAACATTTGATTAGACTTAATTCTCTAATTGGTCCATTCATTCTAAACTCAGGTCTAACCCAATTACTGAACCTGACCCTAGCTAACCCATTTACCCAGATTTATGGATTTATGATTTAAAATCTTTTAATCATCAACTTAATTCTCAATTAAGTTAATCCAATTTTCTAATTTGAAACAATTTCAAGATTTATCTTGTAAAACAATTTTACAATATTTTATTTATGATCCAAAATTTTAATGTTAACTTAATTAACATTTATGTCATAATTTAATATTAGATCTAATCTAAAATATCATGACATTCAGATAAAAAATGTAAAATAATTTTAACCTTTTTATTATTTTATTTTAGATCTGTTTCATGGATCATAACATAATTAGCACTCCGTGGTGAGGGTAACAGAGGTTGTGAAACCTCAACAGATTGGATGGTCAGATGAATCCACCCAATCCAGAAACATAGCAAAGCATATGGTTCTAGATATACATTAGTCCTACTAATTGAATATGCTTTTATCAATAATAAACATGCTTTAAACATGCTTTATATTTAGATCTACATTAGATCTACTTTAAAACATGCTTTGATCATTAATAAACATGCTATAATCATGTATCATATTTAGATCTACAGTAGTCTACTTTAAAACGTGCTTTGATCATTACAGATTTACTATGCATTCCTAAACCTGGGAGGCTCTCATACTATTTGTAAGGAAAATTTTGATTTTACGATGCCCCAGGATCTCAGGTTTATTTGTATGCATGTATTTTATTTTAATTTAATCTAATTAAATTTATAAAATACGTCATGTATATCTGTAATTGAAAGCATGCAAAATTTAAAATTAAATTTTATACCTGTCAGTTTGCGTACCTTATGCAGAAACTGAATGTAGATCTAATCTCCTGTGAATAGTTTTCTCTTGATGCCTTGTGAGAGTCGCACGTGCCACTCCTCTATTTCGTACGCACGCCAGAAAACCTTGAGACAGGGGATATGGAATCAGAAGGGATGGAGAACTCTTCTCCAAGAGAGGAGTCCTCTCTGTTTGACTTCTCTGATTTTTGGACTCTTCTTTTCTCTTGTTTTACGATACGATAATATCTGATCTTTAAAAGCGGATGGGTAACGGGCGTTCACGCGTTGTCAATGCAAAAAAATTTTATAAAGAAATTTTACCGATTCATATCATCTTAATGACAAGATTATAATTTAACTAAAATTTTAAATTCACATTATTAGAATGGCATAATCGTAATTTATATGAAGTTTTAAATTCATGTCATCTCAATGGCAAAACCATAATTTAAATAAAATGGTAATCATAATTTACATGAAATGGTAGAATCATAAATTTTCTAAATTTTCTAAAATTTAAAATATTTAAAATATTTATAAATACGAAAATAATCAGATTAAATCTGTTTGAAGTCCAAATTAAAATCTGAAGAACCCATGCGAAGATCTCGAACCATACTTCACATTGAACTTATTTAATTTCCAATTTAAAGTAATTTATGATTTTAAAATTCATAAATAAACGATCAGAGGCTATATTGGATATCCGATTTAAACCACTTTGAAACCAGATCTAAACCACTCTATCGTCAAACCAACCATTGGTCTATGGTTCAAGTCCTATCCCATAATGGGTCTGAATAAATCTCAAAAGTTTACTTGAGTTACAAACTAACTCAAGTTCATCCCCAAAATAAGTACTACCGCTAATGCCCAGTGCTAGCTAGACATTGATAGTACAAACTCGGTATTACCCATATGACCAAGTCCCACTTAGATCATGGATTAAGCCTGTCTCCAGGTCACCTGACTATGTGCGTGACTCCATAGGTTTGAATCTAAGTCAGTAGCATAGGAACACTTTCTATAGCAATCGATGTAACCATCTAGCAATAGTACCTGACGTCCGAATAGACCGAATGTATGCAAAGCAATATTCAAGAACCTAGGCTATGGTTACCGTATAATTCATCCCCTTGTCCAAATACTCAAGATGAATTTAGAGTTCACTGCCAACTTCCAAAAACATCAAGTGTGTTTCAACATGTACAATCCTGTGACTCCTCACATGGATTACCCTGGCCAAGGTTTTGCAAAATTAAAACACAAACCGAGTATTAACTCTAATACTTAGAGTAGACAATTCCATCTTGACTCACCACTGATTTAATAAGTACTTGACTGTACCCAGCATCCTTCCATCACTGGATTATAAATCTAGGTAGTCCAACGCCTAAGTACAGTGAGTTTCTTACTAAGTCACCATGATAGTCTCAGGTCAAAGGGACACTTATACCCATTGCCCTTCTATGAGATACCCTTGATAGTAGAGTACTCAACAGAGATGAGCCACTGTTTAGTGAATGTACTCCTACACTCACCTACGTGCCATCCTAATGTCATACACTCCTTGGTTTAAGAGCCACTGTTCACTTGACTATGTGCGTAACTCCATAGGTTTGAATCTAAGTCAGTAGCATAGGAACACTTTCTATAGCAATCGATGTGACCATCTAGCAATAGTACCTGAGGTCCGAATAGACCGAATGTATGCAAAGAAATATTCAAGAACCTAGGCTATGGTTACCGTATAATTCATCCCCTTGTCCAAATACTCAAGATGAATTTAGAGTTCACTGCCAACTTCCAAAAACATCAAGTGTGTTTCAACATGTTCAATCCTGTGACTCCTCACATGGATTACCCTGGCCAAGGTTTTGCAAAATTAAAACACAAACTGAGTATTAACTCTAATACTTAGAGTGGACAATTCCATCTTGACTCATCACTGATTTAATAAGTACTTGACTGTACCCAGCATCCTTCCATCACTGGATTATAGGTATCTAGGTAGTCCAGCGCCTAAGTACAGTGAGTTTCTTACTAAGTCACTATGATAGTCTCAGGTCAAAGGGACACTTATACCCATTGCCCTTCTATGAGATACCCTTGATAGTAGAGTACTCAACAGAGGTGAGCCACTGTTCAGTGAATGTACTCCTACACTCACTTGCATGCCATCCTAATGTCATACACTCCTTGGTTTAAGAGGACAAACTAACATATATGGTACACAACGACCTATACTCGACTACGTTATTGTCCTAGGTAGTAATGTATCATTTGGTCGCGAACCTATTTAAGAATTACTCGATAATTCCTCCTTTATTGAATAAATGTAATTCTAAGGACTACAACATATAAGAGTTCTATTGGAAGATGAAAAATATGTTGTACTGCCAAAATAACTTTTATTAATCAAATAAATCATGTACAATGAATCACAACCGTCTATAAGCTAGATGATTAGCTGTAGGACATATTTCCTAACAGCTCAGCTTATTCTTCAAGGAGTTATTTGCCGCAGTCATTACTTTGCATCTATGGTAAGGCTTGAGAAGAAATTCTAATTATTTTATGCAAGCTGGAGCAAATATTTTCTCTAAGTTTTTTTTGACTCAATGGAGCATTTACCGGTTTACTTGTCATACGAAGCGAGTATAGCTGGTCTCGTGCAGTATCGCTGGATGTATCCTTGAGAGGTAAAATATTAATAATCAGTAATACATGTTGACATTTCAAATATTATTTCATTACGAGAAAGTTGATTTATTTTATTTCTTACCTTTACATATAGGTACCTTAAGAAGTTAAAAAGTAATGTGCGTAATAAGGAAAGGGTTGAAGGTTTTATATGCAAAGCACACTTGGTTGAAGAAGTTTCAGCTTTGCCTTTCATTACATTGAGACTTCACGTTCACAGGAGGAGCCAAAATCTTGGTCGTAACAATGACGTATGTGTGAACGAAGGAGAACCTAATGACGGTAGAATATCAGTTTTTAAAAGTATCAGTCGTTCATTTGGAAGGCAGAAGTTAAGAGATTTGAGCAATGTGGAGTATAATGCAGCACATTATTACATCCTAATGAATTGTAGAGAAGTCGATCCATACATTGAGTAAGTATATACTTCAATGCTTAATTAGAACTTCTACTTTAAATTATAATATACCATACTATTTAATTGCTAACAGAAGTTTTAATTGTTATCATCCCTTAAGGATGTATTGTGATAGACGATAGATGAATCTCAACATCAGTCAAATTGCCATTGGGCAGAAGTTAGAAATAGAGTTCGCTTATTAGTGTTATGAATATATGAGTAGTATCACTAAATCAATTGCAATAATGGCTTTTATTTTTCAAATTGGTTATGAATAGCTTATTAATTTATAGGTAAACAGTTCATGGTTAATATTTTCATTAAATGTCTAGCGCAATGGCCATTAAAGACCGTAACAACCTCTATTGGCTATTTTGTTAATGGGTACAAATTTTAAATTGAACGATTAGCATCTTCAAGAGGCACACAGAATTGGGATTAAAGGAGAAAGTATTGGAGCAAATATGCAGGATTATTACGGAAAGTTAGTAGAGATGGTTGAAGTTGAATATCCAGGTTGGCCTAAAATGAATCGTATTGTTTCGTTGCGATTGGTTTGATCCGATAGTTTCTATGGGTAAAAGGGTTCATAATGACTACAATCTAGTTGAAGTCAACCATTGCCAAAGCTTGCAGAAATATGAACCATTCATCCTTGCATCCCAAGCTCAGCAAGTGTTTTACTGCGGATATCCAAGTTTGTGCAATGACAAGCGAGATTAGTGGGTTGTTCTAAAATCATCCCACGTTCAGCAGTCATATTAGATGAGAGTTCATCAAGTCAATCAACTGAGTGACATACATTTCAAGAGGATAAGATGGAAATGCATGCAATTGAGGATGACATAAAGGCTCCTAAAACATCAGTTAGAGATCCAAATGGTGATGTCCAAGAAATTGAGGATGCAAATGTTCGGTTTCCTCTCGATGATAATGACACTGAATCACAATCCAATACGTCATCGGATGTTGAACCAACATTTGATGAAACAAATGACACTGATTAAACATAGAGGTTTATTCAATTTTAATTTATTTTTATAAGTGTTAAATTTTTACATATTCAATCATTATTGTAATTATATTACATGAATCTTTAGTATTTTTAGTATGACGGGCCGAGATAGATCTACCCCGATGGACAATGTGAGCAGGGATATAGCCCTGCCGCATCAGATCACATGAGTATTGGAGATGGAGAGTTCAGATCTATAGCCTTCAAGTCTTATAACCGATCGGCACAGACCTCTGAGAGTTCTTCCTACGCTGGCCGCACCGTACTTCGATTGGATGCTGATGTGCTATAAGTATATACTAATTGTAAATATATATATATTTTTAAGTTAATTACTTATAAACATGCATTTTTTTAACAGCTTTATTGAGCAGCATACTGTATCGAGCCAGATCAGCTCCATATTCCAGAGGTATGCTGATCCCAGTGGCTACGATTGGCACCATATATCTGCGGCCATGAGGGAGTTTTATTTTTCAGAGTTTTAGGTAAACTTATTAAATACAATTTATCACTGATATAAAATTTTTAATCTTAATATATTCTTAAACTAATTATTTATTTTAATGTTTACGTAGGACCCTGCCATCCATGATACCGTTAGGGCAGCATGGAATGCTCTTGCGGCACGCCGATACTCCGACATACTTCATCGTTGGAGGAGATCGGATGAGCGTCCTGTACATGTGCCGAAGGATATTTGGCATTACTGGTAGCAGGTGTGGCGGTCTGAGGCCTGGCAAAGAAGGTCCGTATCAGCCACCATGAACCGTTGATCCGAGAAGGGCGATCGTGGCACGGATCTCTCTTGCAACACTATGGGGTCCATTTCGATTCAGGAGCATAAACGTCGTATGGTAAGAAAATATAAATAATTTAATTACTAATTTAGTCATTTGCAAATACTTATATTTATATCATTTCTTCTGCTTTTGTAGTTTGAGTAGGAGGGCAGAGATCCTGGTGAGTTTCACCTATTCAGGGCGACACACACCAAGAAGGATGATTCTTGGATCGATGGACGATCATGAAAGGTTGCGGTAAGAAATTAGCTTTATATTTTATTTATTTAATTTCTAAAATTTATTTAGGTTCATATATTGATTCATCTATCGTTGATTCTATAATTCAAAGGCACGAGTCAAGAAGCTTCAGTCACATGCATCGCAGGTTGACTCCACTGATGAGGGGCCATCTGTCAAACTCTCACCATAGAAGAGTCGACATATTTTTGGAAGCTATTGGTGCCCAGCCGCAAGACCGTAGGGTCAATGGTCTGGGCACTAAAGCTTCTAGATATTATCCCCATCATGGCTTCAGTTCGTACTATCCTGAAGATATTCCTACCGAGCATTTAGATGACATTCGGAGATCTATTACAGAGGAGGTTCTGTAGGAGGCTTGGCAGGAGTTCAACCAACGCACAGGAAGCCTTCAATAGGAGCTTGCAGACATGAGAGAGCAGATGCGTCAGATGCATGATTTGGTTCACCTCATATTGTAGGGTTCATTCCAGCCTCCACATCCTTCTCGTGATCGTGATAGTGCGGATTCTTGATGTATTTTTTTACTTCTTATGTTTTATATATAAAAATTTTAAATTATTAATATATTAAATTTTTATATATTTTTAAAATTTTGTGATGAATATTTCGATCAATATTTTTGGAAATTTAGTGATAATGTTTCGATCAATATTTAAATGCAATGAAATTGTATTAAGAGGTTTAATTTATAACATTTTAAATTTAATTAGAAAATTAATTAGCAATGCTATTGCGATGAAAGTTTTTTATTATAATTATATTTTTTAAAAAATTAATTATTAATTTTGTGATGCAATATTGCGATGCCAATTCAGGCATCGCAAAATTGCGATGCTTAAATTGCGTCGCAATTTTGTGACACCAATTCAGGCATTGCAAAATTGCGATACTTAAATTGTGTCGCAATTTTGCGACACCAAATTGCATCGCAATATTGTGATGCAAATATTATATCGCAATATTGCGATGCCAAATTGTGTCGCAATATTGCGACGCAAATATTGAGTCACAATATTGCGACACAGTTTGCATCGTAATATTGCAATACAATTAGTCGCAAAATTGCGACACAAGTGGGAGTCACTAATGTGTCGCTAAATTGCAACGATCTTAGTTTAGTCGTAAATTAGTGACGTATTTTTTTACTTCGCTTGGCGTTGCTATTTAGCGATGCAATTGACGGATTGCATGTTACGATGAGGTTCACAGCGATGCTCAAATTGTGTCGTTAATATGTCACTAAATCTATTTAGTGATGCATTTTGGCATCGTTAAAATTGAATTTTCTTGTAGCATCTTATCATCTTGGATAATCGTCCTTAAGATAGGACTGAAGCTTTAGAAGATTCATTAATATAGAGGATGTTGAAGAACTAGGGCTCTTTGCTTTCTTTTTGATTTGATGAAAATCCTTCAAAGTTAGCTTTTGAATCCTTTGAATTTCTCTAAACTCTTTTTCAAACACTTGAGATTTTAAATATGAGCTTTTTCTCTTGATATTTCTCTTCTCTATTCTTGTTTTTTTTGCTCTTTTTCAAACGATCGGAACCTCCCTTTCATAATCTTCTCTTAATCCATATTTTGATGAAAACTAGCAATTAATTAAACTTATGGATGAGTTTATCATGAAAGAGGAAAGGTTCGTTAAAATCTGATGGAGAAAAGATAGCCGTTGGAGTCGTTTCTAACATATCTGAAATTTGCCTATGATAGATTAGAGTCGGCTCTAATTTACCTAGGATCGATTCTAAGTCGGGATGCTTAGAATAGCAAAGTCCATCCATCACGGAGTCAGCTCTAACTTTCCATGGGATCGATACATCGCATGCTGAGGTCGGCTCTAACCAATGCGGGAATCGGCTCTATTTTTTCTCGAAAAACATAGTCACTATTTGTCAATTAGAGTTGGCTCTAATTTCCTACAGGAGTTGGCTCTAATTTGATGCAGAAAATGATAAAAATTTTGGGATGCTTGGAGGTATGCTTTTTAAAAACTTTAATCATTTTAAAAATAAACATCGCCAAAAACCCTAATTTTCAAGATCGCCTTTCTGCAGTTCAAAAAGTAAATAAATTAATATCTAAAATAAATAACTAAGAAAAATACATGAATTGCTAAATCTAATAATCTTCAAGAGGCACACAAGTGTATGCCCTCCAAAGGTGATCCACACGAGAATCGATTCAAAAAAGAACTCCTATTTGCTTGCTGAACCTTCCTGGCAGCCTTTTGATCATTGCAGCCTTCTAATGTCTCTTTGGACTTTCTCCCCTTCAAAAGCTTTCCAAAAGCTTTCAAACAAGCCTCTACACACTCTAATAGCCTTCCTCTATCTCAACTTAGGGTCTTATCTTAATATGATAGTGATATTAGGACAAGGGGAGAAAACAGGGGAGAAGGAGGGCTTACGGGCTCTCTTTTTTCTTTCTTTCTTTCTGTTGACATAATCCCTTCTGCAGCCCCTTTAAATAGAAATGAAGGGGCAGCATTCAGAGGTGTTGGATGGGGAGAAAAGGCGCCATCCAAGGGGCATGAAGAGGGGGGGAGATGCTTTAAGTAAAGAGCGCTCCCATCCACTCCGAGGGGGTGCCAAGTGTCCAAGGGGTCTTCGGTTCAAACACCCACAAGCCCATATTAAGCATTTAATTTATTAAATTATTTTATTAATAAATTTAAATAATATTTAATAAATTAAACTTATTTAAATTTAAAATAAAATGGTTCAAAAAAGGACTAAGGCCTCGGGTCAACTCAGACTAACCAAGTCAACCCAAACTAACCAATTCAGGCTGAAATTCGAATCCAATTCGAATTTGATCATCATAAAAAATCTAGAAAAAATTTAGAAATTTAGATTAAACTCTAGATAGGCTTCCCAACAGGTAGCTAATGTTAATTTAAGTCCAACTTAAATTTATTAGCCCAATCATGAGTAAGCAAATGAACCTAAACAGATTAAGTCAGGAGCTCGGGTTAGCCAACATATGCTAGTATGCAATCTTGGCCAACCAATTAGGATCCAAAAATCCTAATAAAAATATTTTTAACCTTTTCAATCAATTTTTATTGTGTGTGCCCCTCTGGGTTCCTCATCTAGCCAGCAGTAGGTTTTTAGTTTAGCCCGATTATGTATCCGACTATCTAAATAGGTCAAATCGGGCTAACTTAAGCTATCAATCTGGACTAACCTTCAAATTGACTTATGAAATCAATCTAATTGATTCATAAAAACTACAATACAAGATTAACGTCTAGCAATGTGTCATGCCTACCCAGAAGATGAAAAATTTGATAAAAATTATCAAAATACCCTTTAGGGGCAAGTTACCGTGCAATTCAATCCTTCGATATTTCTTTAACCCGATTAAGTGATGGGCATGGATAAATGTCAAACCCTCATACTTAATCCATTTGAATCTTTAATTATTAATGAAGACTCAACCAATGATAAATTAGAAAACCTTTTCTAATTTCATCATACTTTGATCAAAGATTTTCTGAGTCAATATTTGATCAGATTACTTGGGATAAATACTCCTCTTGCTAGGAGTTATGATTCCTTGTTGACCTACTCATTACCTTCATATACAATCCTCCATATCCAGCATCACCCCGTACATGACCTTTTGTTATGAATGAATATGAATCAAAATATGAATTCATGTGCACAAGATACTATGGTGGTCTCAGGTCTAAGGATTACTTACACAACTTCCACTTAGAAAACAATCTATTATGACAAAGTAAGTAAAACTTTCATTTAATGTTCTTCTGTCGAAGCAATTCAGTGAACTCATAACCTAATGAGCACCCATATCTTTGTATTAGTATCCCTAGACAAGTGGTCGTGAGACCAATCACCCTCACAATCGAGCATACATAAAATGTGCTAGTCTATCCAGATTCATCGATCCCCAAATCTATGATCCTATGACTAGGAATATTCTAGATTAAGGTTTATAGGTTTTAGGTCTCACTGTTATATCTATAATCCTAAAAACATTGTCCTATTCTATGGGATTATCATAAAAATGTAAGATACAACAGATGGTAAAATATAAAATTGCCTTTATTATCATTCTTGAGTTGAGAAAATTATAAATTTTACCACTGATACAACAACTGTGATTGACTTTCAGGGCACAATTCTTTCAATCTCCCACTTGCACTAAAGCCAATCACCCTTGTATTTAATACCCATACAATCAAGATGGCGATTTAACTGTTGTAGTGGAAGGGCCTTAGTGAATGGGTCTGCTATGTTGTTCTTCATTTCAACTCGTTCTATCACGCATCATGTCTATCAATGATGTCTCGAACGAGATGAAAGCGTCTCAGATGTGCTTGGACTTATGGTGAGACCTTGGTTCCTTCGCTTTGCCATAGCTCAGTGTTATCAATATAATGGCACCAGCTGTTGTATAGTAGGAATTACGTCCAATTCGGTGATGAACTTCTTCATTCAGACAGCTTTCTTAGCGGCTTCACTTGCAGTTATGTACTCTGCCTCAGTGATGACTCAGCTACAGTTGGCTACTTAGTACTTTTTCAACTACTACTCCTCCATTCAGAGTGTAGACATACCCTGATATAGACTTACTGTCATCTAGATCAGATTGAAAATTAGAGTCTGTGTATTATTCTAGTTTTAAGTCTGATCCTCCATATATGAGAAAAATATCTTTAGTCCTTCTCAAGTACTTAAGAATTTTTTACTACTTCAATGATCCTTCCCTGGATCAGCCTGAAATCTGCTTATTATGCCTAAAGCATAAGCAACATCAGGTCTAGTACATAGCATACATAATTGATCCTACTACCGAAGCATAAGGAATCTTATTCATCCTATCTCTTTCTTTTGGAGTCTTTGGAGACATCCATTTAGATAGGTGTATGCCTTGACTCATGGGCAAATAACCTTTCTTACTTCCCTCCATATTGAATCTCTTCAATATTAAGTCTATGTACCTTGATTGGGATAACCCTAGCATCCTCTTAAATCTATCTCTATAAATCTTTATTTCTAGAATATAGGATGCTTCTCCCAAATCCTTTATGGAAAACCATTTTGACAACCAAGTCTTGACCGATTGCATCATTGGAATATCATTTCCAATAATAAGTATGTCATCCACATACAAGACCAAGAAGACAATGGCACTCCCACTTATCTTCTTATATACATATGGTTCATATGTATTCTTGATGAAATCAAATTCTTAATAGTTTTATCAAAATGAATGTTCCAACTCCTCGATGCTTGCTTTAATCCATAAATAGATTTTCTATGTTTGTATACTTGGTTTGGTGACCCACTTAAGACAAACCCCTCTGGCTACGACATATAGACTTCTTCCTTAAGATTTTCATTGAGGAATGCAGTCTTAACATTCATCTGCCAGATTTCATAATCATAGTATGCAGCAATAGCAGCATAATCCTAATGGACTTGAGCATGGCAACTGATAAAAAGTTTCATCATAGTCAATACCATGTCTTTGCTTGAAATCTTTTGCCACTAACCTAGCCTTGTAGGTTTTATTTGCCCATCTGCTCCAATCTTTCTTTTGAAGATCCATTTGCATCCTATTGAGCAATTCCCTCGGGTGGGTCAACTAAGGTCCAAACCTGGTTGTCATATATGGAGTCCATCTCGGATTTCATGGCATTAAGCCATTTATAGAGTTCTTACTCTTGATTGCTTCCATATAGGTAAGTGGATCATCATTTTCAATGACGTTGGCTTCATTATTGTTTTCAATCATAAAACCATATCTAAAAGGTACTTCCCGCACTTTTTTGACCTATGGAGAGGAGGTGTATGTTGTGGTTGTACCTTATCAATTTGTACTTCTAATTGAGGAACTTGAGTTTGTTTATTTTGAATTTCACTCAATCCGATTATTTTTCCATTACCTTCTTCTTAAAAAAATTCTTTTCCAAGAAGACAGTATGCCTATTAACAAATATCTTTTGTTCAGCATGATGATAGAAAAGGTATCAAATACCTTTTTGAGAATAACCAATGAACCTATATTTTTCAGCACTAGCATTTAGCTTATATACAAATTCCTTTTAACATAAGCTGGGCAACCCCAAATTTTAAGATGTTTAAGACTTGTCTTCTTAACATTCCATAATTCATATGAAGTGCTAGGAACTGATTTTGATGGTACTCTGTTTATTACATATGCAGCAGTTTCTAGGGCATAATCCCAGAAGGATATTGAAAGATCCGTGAAGCACATCATGGACCATACCTATCAAACAAGGAACGGTTCCTCTTTCTGTTATATCATTTAATTGTGGTGTATATGGAGGTATCCATTCAAAGAGCATTATCCTTAAGATGATTAAGAAACTAGCTGGATAAGTATTCACCTTCTCGATCAGATTGAAGGATTTTAATACCTTTTCAATTTGTTTCTCAACCATATTTTGATACTCTTGAAACTTTTCAAAGGCTTAATATTTATGTTTCATAAAATACACATATTCGATCCTTGATAAATTATCTATAAATGTGATAAAATAAAAGTATCCTCCTATAGCTTGAGTTGACATGGGCCAACATACATCTGAATGTATTAACCCTAATTACTCAGTTACCCTTTCTCCATGTCCAGTAAATGGAGACTTGATCATTTTTTCCATGAGGAAAGATTCACAAGTTTCTAATGATTGAAAATCATAAGGTCCAAAAAAAATTTTTTGTATAACTTGTTAATCCTTGACTCACTTATATGACCTAATCGGCAATGCCAAAGGAATGTTTCATTGGTATCATCTTCTTTCTCCTTTTGTTTTCAACAAGCAACACATTATCATTGAGTGATAGAGTTAAAAGATCATTTACAATTTTTTCATTCCAAAGAAGTCATTTGAATAAATATAGAGCATCCATTGCCCTCAACTTTTATAACCTTGCTTTAATAACAATGGTACAGAAATAATATTTCTGACTACATTCCGAATAAAAGAACAATCTTTTAAGTCAAGTATTTTGCTCGTAGGCAATAATAATAAGTAGGTTCCAACAACTTCTGTATGGATGACCTCTCCACTCGCGCCATAAAGCTTGAAGTCACCTTTCTTCAACCTTCTAATTTTGTGAAGCCCTTGCAAAGATTTCCAGATGTGAGCCCCATATGCGGTATCCAATACCCATGAATCAGAAGTTGAAAAACTCAATGATAAGTTTGTTTGTATCATTAACAAACCTTTTGATGCTTTATCGGTATCCTGCTTCAAACTTGCTAGGTACTTCTTACAATTCTTCTTCCAATATCCCTTCTTACCGTAGAAGAAACAAGATTCATCATCCGAAAACTTCTTTACATTCTTCTTCTTGATGCTCCTTTCAGGGTTTAATTTTCTTTTTAAACCCTTCTTCATCATCTCTTTCTTCTTTCCATCGATCAGAAGAAGATAAGCCTTTTCTTTCTTAAAATGGCTCTCGGCAGTCTTAAGCATGTTAAGCAGCTCTGGTAATGTAAGATTCAATTTGTTCATGTGGTAGTTCATGATAAATTATGAGAAGAAATCTGGAAGTGACTGCAGGATCAGATCTAGATTTAGCTGCTCGTCCATGACGAAGCCTAATTGACCTAATTGGGTGATTAAGTCAATCATCTTCAGGACATGAACCTGAACAGGCAAGCCGTCACTCGTATATGCACGAAACAACTACTTAGATATCTCATATCTTGCAGTCCTACTATGCTCTCCATACAACTCTTTAAGTTGAGAAGTATAGACTGAGGTTCCATCTTTTCATGTTGCCTCTGAAGCTCATTGCTCATTGAGGCCAACATGATGCACTTAACAGTCATACTATCATTCTACCACATTCTATATGTGGCCCTTTCTTCCTCGGAAGCATCAGATGTAGATTTAGAGAATCAAGAATGTAGAAATTTTTTCTGAGCTAATACAATCCTCAAGTTCCTCGACCAATTGACATAATTTGGTCCAATTAGTTTATTGGCATCTAAAATACCCCACAGTGATAGTGATGAAGCCATTTAATTGTCTACAAATAAACAAGAATAATACATAAGCAGACCACTCAAAATGATAATCATAATTAGACAAGGTCTTTGAATCTAATTGTATCTCCCACTATTTTCTTCGAATACCATAACCCTCTACTATATTGAACAAGAAACCAATATCCAGTTTTTTTAGTGGGGTTGAGATCCCAATTCCTTATAAATGCCTTGAGTTTGCTCAACAAACATTTATAAGTCCAAGGATAGGAAATTTTCTTTCCAATTTCATCAACATTACACTTGCCTCTAAAACACTTATAGCCTTGTGTTTATATAACAAACCATAATGTCTTAGTTTAGTCAGACCTTTCATTCTATATAGTCATGATTGAATAATGTCACCCTTGAGTTTGCTCAACAAAGTAATATTAACAAGCACACTATAAAGTATAATATGCACCAAGTCAAATTTTATATCAAACCCTAATAGTAAGCCTTGAGTTTGCTCAACAAGCCTACTATAATTTTGATATAATTTTGGCTTACAATGAAGGAATGTATTTTATAATGCATTTATAACCAATTAGCATTACCAATTCTAAGGTTTAAATTAATCGAATTGATCAGGTAAGTGAAAGAGGTGTGGGAGTCCCCCGTTTTTGCCTTAGACACCAAATAAATTTGACTAGGTAAGTAACGAAACTAATTAAAAAATCACATTCTTTTACCTTTTAGAACCACTTTTCTTAGACACCAATCAATCAATTAATCCCTAAAAAGGATTTGCTTCATGATAATATAACACTACAACTAAATATAATTTTAGAAAGGCTTTTACCATCTCGAGCACATCCTTATGTTTCTAAGTATCATATATCCATTTATGTGCATAATGTGTCATTAATCTTACAACATAATGACAACTAATACTTCTAAACATATCTCTAAATTGATTAGGGTTATGGTAAAACCCTAATCTTGTGGCATACAATCAATCAATACATGCTTCATCTCATCATTTCAACTAATACGCATATTAGCCTTAGCAATCATCCGTTTTCATTACTTGTTCATGAGATAAGATCACATCGGCACCCCAATACATCATAGGAAATCCCATTGAATAGGAGGAGAGGGCCTTTAAAAAACCTACTTGGCTCTTATGACCAAATGGCCATGGTGACTAACCCAATCCGAAGTAGTTACTAGGACATTGCATTATATAAAGCATAATAGTCAATTATGTATAACATATATTGCTAATTATGCATTAGAATATAATGATTTATGATAAACGTACAAATAATCATCATAAACCTATTAATTAATAAGTCAAAGTACCTATTATTATTTATATTTAAATATTTTATATAATATTTTAGGTAAAACCTTATCAACTTAAAGAGCTCGATTTTAAAGTCCAACGACGCAAACAACACTCAAATCGGACTTAAAATGAACTCGAAATTAAATTTACAAGGATTTATCTTTATCTGCACGCATCTCAAAGCAAACTCGGTAATCCAATTGCCGAGTTCAATTGCAATTCGTTTTTTTTTTCTTCTGATTTTTCTTCCCTTCCTATCCCATCACTCCACCAACCAATCAGGGAATAAATTGGATTGAAGACTTTCAAATTGGAAAGAGAATCGTCCGTTATCTCTTCGAAATCTCTTCATGTTTCGTTCGGATGCCAAATCGGGAAAGAATTCAAATTTGGAAGGAAATCAGCGCATTCTCTGTATTCATGAAACACGCAAAGAAACCGAGCATCTGATATGGATGTTCATGATCTCTCCGCATCTTCTCCGCGTTCATGGATCAATCAAGCAAACAAATCGTCCAATTCGTCCGACAGTTAGGAAGCCACGTTTGGTATGGAACAGAGAGGCATGATCTCTCCATGATTTCTTCACGTTCTCTTCGCATCCTTTCCACATACGAGCATCTATAAATAGCTCTGGCTGGGCAGATGTGAGATGAACCCCCAAACAGAGAAAGAAGGAGAGGCATTCGTGAGGTAGGAAGACGTTCCCTCGGTTCAGAGTTCTGGTGGGTTGCGCTAATCTGATTCAGGAAGTAAGGATCTTGGGGAGTTCAGTCTGGAAGCGCTAATCTGATTCAGGAAGTAAGGATCTTGGGGAGTTCAGTCTGGAAGCATATTCAAAAATGCATTTTGATGTTGTTGCCTTTTTGATGTCAGGAAGAAGATTTTTTAGTTTTAATTTTTATGTATTCGGATGCTTTACAATAAAATATTTATTTATGTTTAGTTCTTAGTGAATTCTTTTTAAGTGAAAATAATTCTTGACTGATCTATTCTTAAAATGGATAGGTCGTGATCTACGGGTATGGGTTGTGCTCTCATAAGATAGATCATATCTTAATTATTCTCATTATCTATTTATTTAATTCCTAATTGCATAGTTTTAATTCAAAATAACTACTAAAGTCCATGTGGATTCGATCCCTTACTCTCGCTATGTATTAGTGAAATTAAGGTATTTTAATCGTTGCGCTAGGACATGCATCAGATTTTTGGCGCCGTTGCCGGGGAACTTAAGTGCAGTTATTTTAAAAATATATATTAAAAAATTTAAAATTTAAAATTTAAAATATAAAAAATTAAAAATTAAAAATTTTTAAAAAAATTATCATGAATTTTTTATTAATTTTATTCTTATTTTTAGTTACCTTAATTGTTAAATTTTTTATTTTCTTTTTGTCATAAAAAAATTATTTTCCTTCTGATCGCAAACCCACTTTTAACCTAATCAATTTTTTTTAATGTAACTTAAAAAAAAACTTGCAGAAAACCCTAAGACACTTTCTATAAAACATAATTAATTTTTTTTAAAAAAATTAATAATAAAAATAATAAAATAATAAAAATTTTAAAAAAATATTTATTTTATTTATTTATTTTTGCAAAACTAAAAATATTTTCATTGATATCTGATAATTTATTAAGAAATTAGAAACTTAACCATAAAAATCTAAAAAAAAGTAAGAAGATTAATTTCTTCAAGAGCTTGACATCTGCTTGTTGCATAGCATTTTCATAATTAATTTAAAGGGCACAAACCCCTAATCAAGATAAGATGGAAAGTTGATCACCCTTCCTTAGCCATAAACCATATCCTTCATTTTGCATTAACCCAAGCCTTTAATTTTAAAATTAACTAGACGTCAGCCTCTAAGGAACTCGAGCTCAATAGGACAAGGCACCCAAAAGAGTTGGACCGAGTTGAGATTGACTGCTTAACTGGTGTCTAGAAAAGGAGAGGAAAGTGGTTACTTAATTGGTTCCGTCACTTACCTAGTAAGCGATGGAGGGACCCCCACTGACCTTATTCTTAACTGGCTAGTTGATCAGCTAATTTTTGACTTGGAGGGCTCCAAGGCGGTCTTGGAAGTTAGGAGCTATCTAGATTTAGGTTAAGCCTAGGGTAGAGAGTTTAATCTTTATTAACTTGATTACTAATAATTATTAAATCCTAATTAAATTAGTCTTCATTCCTCTTAGTTCTAGGAATCTCTTAGGATACTTCTTTTAGAATCGTCTCCTTTTTATTCTATTACATCAATAAAATAAAAAATAAAATAAAATAATAAAAAAATTAATTTTTTTTGCTTTAGAGTACTTCGATAGGGTGTATGCTAGGTCGCCGATCGTTACAACCTAATATCATACCCCTAGATCCGAAAATAGAGAGAATCTTTAGAGCAAACAGACTTAGAATTATGGACCCTAATAACAAAAATGATCCACCATGACAGTTAAAAGAATATTTCACTCCTTCAAAGTATACCTACTCTTCGTGCATTCAAGTGCCTCCAGTGGAGGCCACTCAATATGAGATCAAGTCAAGTGTGATTCAAATGTTACCTTCATTTTATGGACTTGCAAATGAGGATCCATACAAACACTTAGATGAATTCTTGGAAATTTGTTCGACCATAAAAATTCAAAATTTTTCTGACGATGCTCTTAGACTTAAGTTTTCCCATTTTCTCTTAAGGATAAAGCCAAATATTGGTTAAATTCATTAGATACTCTAACAATTTCAACTTGGGAGCATCTTCAGAGAGAGTTTCTTAAGAAATACTTTCCTATAGGAAAAACAAATCAAATTAAAAAAGCCATCACAAGTTTTTTTCAGACTAATGGCGAGATGTTTCATGAGACATAGGAGAGATTAAAAGAATTGATTAGAAAATGTCCGCATCATGCCATACCTAAATGGCAGTTAGTTCAATGTTTTTATGATGGATTATCAGAAAAGCACTGGAAAATGGTTGATGCTTCATGTGGTGGGACATTTATGTTAAAGAATGAACATGAAGCTTGGCAACTCTTTGAGACATTGAGTGAGAATTCATTACATCACATGTAGATATCTGTCCTAGAAACTTGACCGAATTCTACAAGTTGGAAACACCTCTTCCCCATCTATTCAAAATCATGATGTTTGTATAATCTGCTTAAGTCCAACTCATTCTATAGGTGAATGTCCAGCTGCATACCAATTTCCTGAACTTGCTCAAGAGCAAGCCCACCAAGCCCAAACCCGATTGGCTCCTAGAATAGGAAATGATCCATATGCGAATACTTACAATCCTGGCTGGCGCAATCACCCAAATTTTTCTTGGAAACCCCAACCTATAACCAATTCATCATCAATCAGACCCAATAATCAAGAAACCAATTTTAGAAGCATACCATATTCACAATACCCAAACATCCCACAACCTCTACCGAATAATCATTCTACTTTCGAAGATAAGTTGTTACAAGCATTGAAAGGGCTAGAAATGAATACTCAAATCCTTCACTCCCACACACAATCTATTGCAAAACTAGAAACTCAGATAGGTCAATTAGCCACAGCATTCAGTAGAAGGGAGGAGGGTAAGTTACCTAGTCAGCCTATCGATAACCCAAAAGGATAATTCATGGCTGAGGGTTCCAATAGTCCTGACAAATTCCCAAAACATGCTAAATCCGTCATGACTCTAAGAAGTGAAAGAACATTGAACCCATCAGAACCAACCCAGAAATTAGAAGTGGCTGAACCGGAAAAGAGAAGAAATGAAGAAGAAAAGAAATGCATTGATCAAGCAATCACACCTAAAGCCCCATTCCCTAGTGCTTTAGAATCTCCTTATCTTTGGACAAGAAGAATATAAAAATGAATGAGATGCTTGAGTTATTTAAACAAGTCCAAATAAACTTACCTCTTCTCGATGCTATCAAGCAAGTTCCAGCTTATGAAAAATTTCTGAAGGATCTATGCACACAAAAACGGAAAGCTAAGATAAAAACCAAAAAAGATCCATTTGACTGAGCAAGTCAGCTCAGTTGTTCAGCAAATAACTCCATCCAAACTAAAAGATCCTGGTACCCGATTATATCATGTGTAATAGGAAACTTCACAATCAAAAAACATTACTAGATTTGGGTGCGAGTGTAAACCTTCTCCCAAGTTCAGTGTATGAGTTATTCGGATTTGGAGAGTTGAAACCCACGATGATAACACTACAATTGGCAGATAGATCAGTCAAAGTACCTCGTGGAATATTGGAAGATGTATTAGTGAAGGTAGATGAATTTTATTTTTCTGTCGACTTCCTTGTGTTAGATATGGAATCTAGTGGTAATCCTAACCAAATTCCCATCATTCTTGGAAGACCTTTTTTGGCTACTGCTAATGCATCTATAAATTATAGAACGGGTGTGATGGATGTATCTTTTGGAAATAAGAAGATGAGATTAAGTATTTTTAATGCTTTCCAAGGACCATCGGTGTATGATTTAAATGAAGTAAACATGATCGAAGAAGTTGTAGATAAGAAATTTCAAAGTTTGCTTGATTCGGATCCTTTACGAACATGTCTTACACATTTTGGAATAGATGACTTTGATATTGATGAGTACACCAAAAAGATAAACATGTTATTAGAGCCACCTAAGTTTGATACCATCCCTCCTTGGACTATAAAATATGAACCACTTCCAACTAAACCAAGCCCTTTAATACCATCCTTGGAAGAACCACCCCGACTAGAATTGAAACCTCTTCCTGCTAACTTAAAATATTATTCCTTGGACCCAATGATACCCTTCCGATAATCATTGCATCTACCCTAACCTCTGAGCAGGAAGATAAATTGGTAGATGTACTTAAAGAACATAAAGAGGCAATTGGATGGACAATAGCTGATCTTAAGGGAATTGACCCTTCCGTTTGCATACACCACATTCATAGTGAAATTGAAGCCAAACCACATAGAGACATGCAACGGAGGCTAAATCCGAACATGAGGGATGTTGTTAAGAAAGAAGTAGTAAAATGGCTTGATGCCGGTATTATTTATCTAATTTTGGATAGTCAATGGGTCAGTCCAATCCAAGTAGTACCTAAAAAGTCGGGTATTACCGTGATTGAAAATGAAAAGGCGAATCAATTCCTACTCGTACATCAACTAGTTGGAGAGTGTGTATAGATTATCGAAAGTTGAATGCCGTAACTAGGAAAGACCACTTTCCTTTGCCTTTTATCGACCAAATTCTGAAACGGCTAGTGGGACAAAGTTTTTTTGTTTCTTAGATGGATATTCAGGATACAATCAGGTCCCAGTATTTCTACAGATCAAGAAAAGACCACCTTCACCTGTCCCTTTGGAACATTTGCCTTTAGACGCATGCCTTTTGGTCTTTGTAATGCACCAGCTACTTTTCAACGATGTATGTTGGCCATATTTTCTGATATGATTGGTCAATTTTTGAAAATATTTATGGATGATTTTTTAGTTTTTGGTGCTTCATTTGATAGCTGCCTTGAGAACTTGACTAAGGTACTGAAACGATGTATGGAAATGAATTTAGTCCTAAGTTGAGAGAAGAGTCATTTTATGGTTCGTAAGGCATTGTGCTCGGACACATTGTTTCAGAGAAAGAATTAAGGTTGATAAAGCCAAGGTTGAATTGATCTCAAATCTACCACCCCCAACCTCAGTTAAACAAGTACGATCTTTTCTTGGCCATGCTGGTTTTTACAGACGCTTCATCAAGGATTTCAGTAAAATTTTTGACCCTTGTGTAATTTGCTGGCCAAAGATAGTTCTTTTAATTTTGATAAAGATTGTCTAACAGCCTATAACATCCTCGAACTGCTTTGACCACTGCACCAATTATCAAGCCACAGATTGGACCATACCTTTCGAAATCATGTGTGATGCTTCTGATTATGCTGTAGGGGCAGTTCTAGGACAGAAACTCAATCGAAAACCCCATGTAATATATTATGCTAGCAAAACTCTTTCAGATGCACAAATGAACTATACTACCACTGAAAAAGAATTACTAGCAGTCGTAGAAAAATTTAGATCATATCTGTTAGGGTCTAAGGTCTTAGTTTACTCTGATCATGTAGCATTAAGGCATTTGTTATCAAAAAAGGATACAAAACCTAGATTGATTAGATGGATCCTTCTACTACAGGAATTTGACTTAGAAATCTTAGATAAAAAGGGTTCCGAAATATGGTAGCAGATCATATCTCTAGAATCTCAGTGGAATATAACAAAGAAATAATTAGAGATAAGTTTCCTGATGAGAAACTGTTCTCAATTTCCCATAGCAATCTTTCCTGGTTTTCCCACATTATGAATTATTTGCAATAGAAAAGTACCTTCTCACTAGACAAAACAAGAAAAAGATAGATTTTTCTCATAAATCAAATATTACTTTTGAGAAGACCCTGAATTATTTAAGTACTGTTCAGATCAGGTGATTAGGCGATGTGTCCCGAGAGAATTCAAAAGCATACTTAACTTTTGTCATTCTCTTGCCTGTGGGGGACATTTTAGTGGAAGAAAACTGCAGCAAAGGTCCTGCAAAGTAGGTTCTATTGGCCAACTCTTTTTAAAGATGCACATGAATTTGGCGTAATTATCTTCAATGTCAACACACTGAAATATTTCTAAAAAAGATATGATGCCCTAAACCCTATCTTGGTTGTAGAATTTTTGATATATGGGGTATTGACACTACAAGAAAATACTGAAATAGCGACGCAAATTTAGCGATGCAATTATGCGTCACTAAATTGCGACCACTTTGCGACGCCACCGTGATAACAAAATATTGCGACGCAATTTGAGACGCATTAGCGACTCAATAAACCAAAAAATAAAAAAAAATTTTATTTAGCAATGCAATAATGCATCGTAATATTTTTAAATTAATTTTTTATAAAATATAAATATAGAAAAAAATATTACGACGTAACTCAGTGCGTTGCAATATTTTTAAAAAATTAATTATGTTAAATAGCGACGCATTAGCGACGCAATAAACCAGAAAATTAGAGAAATTATTTTTAATTTAGCGATGCACTAATTGCGTCGCAATTATTTTAAATAAAATTAATTTTTATAAAATATAATTATGAAATAAAAAAATTGCGACACAAACCTGTGCATCGCAATGTTTTTAAAAAAATTAATTATGTTAAATAGCGACGCAATAGCGAAATAAAATAATAAATTAATAAAAATAATTTTTATTTAGCGACGCAAGTATTGCGTCGCAATGTTTTTTAAAAAAATAAATTTTATAAAAATATTAAAAAGAATTATAAAATAAAATATTGGACGCACATCTGTACGTCGCAATATTTTTAAAAATATTATTTAAGAAAATATGAATATTCTTTTTAATATATATATGTGTGTGTGTGTTAAACTCTAATCATATGAGAACTGGAGCGTGATAAGATACAAGAACGAAAGTTAAATGACTAGCATCTAAAGAAAGACTTCGATCCAAATAGATAACAGGGGCCAAAAGAACAAAGAAACGATCCAAAACGGGGGGTGAAAAAAGCCCTAGAAAGGTAGACAACAAACTTTAGAAACCGTGTCTAAGACAAACTCAAAATCCTAGTATCCTTAGATCTGATCGATCACTCAGGAGCGGCAACACGAACAAGACGAAACACACCAACAGAAAGATCTCTCTCTGGAAACCCTAGGAAAAGCTCGCCGTTGCCCCTTACGTGGATGAGATGTAGGTAAAGGGATCGGTTTCCCAAGAAACCCTAGTATTAGGCTTTTGGGGAACGAGGAAAAGAAGCCCTCCTCCATGGCGAGCTCTCGGCGTCTCTCCCCTCGCTCTCTTCGCGACTCACGCTCCCCCCACCCTTTTAAAGTTTTCCAAACGGGACTACGAGCAGCCAAGCACCATCTAGAAGCGAAGCGGAAGGGCCGCGACACTGTGCCCTGAAACTGTCTTGGTCTACTGGCTTCGATCGATCGCAACCAGATTTTGTCGATCGGATCGATCGCAACGGTCCGAGAATGGTCATCGCCGATCGGGATCGATCATGGCTTCGATCGATCGCAACCGTCGGATCATCGCCGAACGGATCGATCGCGACGGTCCGAGATCCGTCGTCGCCTATCAGGATCGATTATGGCTTCGATCGATCACAATCGTCGGATCATCGCCGATCGGATCGATCGCGACGATCCGAGATCGGTCGTCATCGACCGGGATCGATCATGGTTCGATCGATCGCAACGGTCCGAGATCGGTCGTCCCCGACCGGGATCGATCATGGCTTCGATCGATCGCAACCGTCGAATCGTCGCCGATCGGATCCATCGCGATGTCTAAGATCTTTCCTCTTATTTCCTTCTCTTTCAAGAACACAAATCTTTCTGTTTTCTCTCTTGTTACTCCCTCTTTCAAGAACACTAATCATCATCCTCCTCCTCCAAGCCTCTTGAACCCTAACCTTAACGCTAATTACTCTTCATTATTTCCGGTTGTGTCTTGTTTGCTGTTCATTCTCTTGAAGAG
>UESW01004861.1:564205-607156 GCA_900491605.1 Calamus simplicifolius | reverse complement strand
CCCACTTGGCAAAGGGCCAGGCGGAGGATATGGAAACTAGCTCGGCGGAGGGGAGCCTCTGGATGCTTGAATGTCTCTGGCAGGCGTCACAGGCTCGGACTAGATCGTCCGCATCTTTCTGCATGGTCGGCCAGTAATAGCCTTGCCGTAGCACCTTGTGGCATAGGGACCGGCCTCCCAGATGGTTGCCGCAAATCCCTTCATGTACCTCTCGTAGAGCATAGTCCGCCTCGGATGGGCGGAGGCATCTGAGCAGCGGCATGGAGAAAGACCGCTTGTAAAGCTGGCTGTCAATCACATAGTGGGTCGCCTGCAGCTTCAATTTCCTGGCCTCTCTTCGGTCGGATGGGAGCGACCCTTCTTTGAGATAGTTGAGGATAGGGTCGAACCAGGATGGTTCGGTCTCGATTTGCATCACCCGGTCGGCTTCCATGATACTCGGCTTCTCCAGAGTCTCCAGATGGAATTTTTGTTCAGCATCCATCGTCTCCGCGGTTGCCAATCGGGAGAGTAGGTCGGCACGGGCGTTTTCCGATCTAGGAATTTGAATAATTTCAAACTCGGAAAATGGGGAAGTAGGCCGCGCACCTCTTGGAGATATCGAACCATGTTGGGTTCTCGGGCTTCAAACTCTCCCTCGCACATGGCCGGCCACCAGCTGAGAGTCGGTGAAGGCGTTAAGCTTTTCCACCTTCAGGTTGCGGGCGATCCGGAGACCGGCTAACAGGGCCTCGTACTCGGCTTCGTTGTTGGAAGCCGGGAAGGAGAATCGGACGCCATATTCGAAGATCATCCCCTCTGGGCTGGTGAGAACCAGACCCGCACCGGAGTGATGGGCGTTGGACGACCCATCGACGTGAAGGAGCCACCGAGCTTCAGGCTTTGGTCCTTCGGGATTTTTGGGGTAGAGCCGTCTTCCGGGATGGTACACTCGAGGAGGAAATCGGCCAGCACTTGGGCTTTGATGGCCGGGCGAGGTTGAAATGTATGTCATGCTCGCTTAGTTCGACGGCCCATTTGGTCATCCTCCCCGATGTTTCTGGACGGTGGACCACCGCCTTGATGGGTTGATCGGTCAGGACCGTCACTGAATGTGCTTGGAAATAGGCCGCAGCTTCCGGACTGAGGTGATCAAAGGCCAAGCACTATTTTCTCAATCCTGGTGTACCTCGTCTCCGCATCGCGGAGCAGCCTACTCACATAGTAGATCGGCCTTTGGATTTGCCTTCTTCTTGACCAGCACCGAACAAACTGCGCCCTCGAAACGGCCAGGTACAGAAATAGAGTCTCCCCGGGATCGGACTACTGAGAAGTGGAGGCGAGCCGAGGTACTTCTTGAGATCTTGAAATGATTTCTGGCATTCAGGAGTCCACTGGAAATTCTTGGCCGATCGGAGAGTTTTGAAGAAGGGGAGGCATCTCTCGGCTGACCGAGCCACGAAGCGGTTAAGGGCCGCTATCCTCCCGGTTAGGCGCTGGACCTCTTTAATAGACGCTGGGGGCGCCATTTGTTGGAGAGCTTGAATCTTCTGAGGGTTAGCCTCGATACCTCGCTGGGAGACCATGAAGCCGAGGAACTTCCCGGAATTGACGCCGAAGGCGCACTTGGTTGGGTTGAGCTTCATTCCATACTTGCGCAGCGTGGCAAAGCTCTCCGCGAGGTCCTCAACATGCCGCAGCGCTTCCTTGCTTTTGACCAGCATATCATCCACGTACACCTCCATGTTCCGGCCGATTTGCTCCTTGAACACCTTGTTGACCAGCCGCTGGTAGGTCGCTCCTGCATTTTTAAGACCGAAAGGCATAACTCGGTAACAGTAGGTACCTCGGTCGGTTATGAAGGCGGTCTTTTCTTCATCCTCGGGGGCCATCCGGATCTGATTGTAGCCCGAATAGGCATCCATGAATGACAGCATTTGGTGGCCTGAGGTGGCGTCCACGAGCTGGTCGATCCGAGGGAGGGGAAGCTGTCCTTCGGGCATGCCTTGTTGAGGTCGGTGAAGTCGATGCAGATCCTCCATTTGCCATTCGACTTCTTCACCATGACGACGTTTGACAGCCAACTGGGTAATTTACCTCTCGGACAAATTGGCTTTGATGAGTTTGTCGACCTCCTCTTCAATGGCCTTTTGCCGTTCTGGGGCGAAGCTTCTCTTCTTCTGCTTAACAGGCCTGTGCATCTCGTCCACATTGAGACGATGGACGAGGACTCGGGGCTAATCCCTGGCATGTCGGAGGCGGTCCAGGCGAAGATGTCCGCATTGCTTTGGAGGAATCTGATCAGCTCGCGACGAGGCTCTCCTTCAAGCAGCGACCCGATCCTTATGGTTCGGTCGGGCCGAGCTTCGTCCAGCGGTACTTCTTCCAGCTCTTCCGCCGGTTCTCCCCGTTGTTCGGCGAAGTCCTCGCGAGCGTCTAGCCCGTCAACCTCGGGAATTCTGGACTGAAGGCTCGTGACGAAACATTGCCGAGCCATGGCTTGACTTCCCCGAACACTCCAACTCCTTGCTCGGTGGGGAACTTCATGACAGATGCGGGATAGAGACAACCGCCTTAAGGGACATCAAGCCGGGCCTGCCGAATATGGCGTTGTATGGGGACCTGAGGTCGGTCACTAGGAAGTCGGTTGTACAACGGTTACAAGGGGCCAGGTTCCTGCGCGGACCGTCAGGGTGACGATTCCTTCTGGGATGATGACGTCGCCGGTGAATCCCATCAGGGTGGAATCCACGGCTCGAAGGTTTTCCATGAGCAATTTCATCCTGGCAAACACACCGAGGTACAAAACGTTTCACCGAGCTTCCACTATCAACCAGGATTCGGCTTACATCATAATTGTTCAAGTTTAGGGATACAACAAGTGCGTCATCATGGGGAAGCTGTATCCCAAGAAGATCATCATCAGAAAAGGAAGCTCGCCCGTGCGCGCCTTCTTTGGCACCGGTGCATCACCATTGCCCCTGGAGCTCGATCCGCCGGCCTCTTCAATCATGTTGATGCGGCCAACCACGGGCGGATTTGGTGGAGGAGGGAGTTGTGGGAGCTCGGGCTGGCGATCACCTCCTTGTGGTGGCTCGGGTGCCCTTCTGAACTGGTCCAACCGTCCCCGCCGAATCAGTCTCTCGATCTCGTTCTTCAGCTGCCAGCATTCTTCAGTGTCATGGCCATGCTCCCTATGGTAGCGGCAGTACTTGGCGGGATCTCTTCGGGTTGGGTTCCCTCGGAGAGGTACTGGTCGGGGAAGCTGGCGCTCTATCTCCATGAGGATTTGCGCCCGGGGCACAGTCAGCGGAGTGTAGCGATCGAATCGCCTGGGGGACTCCGGGAGCGATTCCTTGGCGGCAGCGGAGGGACTCTTTGGCGGCGAGGCGGACTTGGCCGACGGACAGGGCGGTGTCTGTCGGGAACTTTGGGCTCTTGCTTCTTCTTGCCTGCTCAGCGCGGGCCACTCTCCGCGACTCCTCGACCCGAGCGTATTTGTCCGCAAGGGCCATCATATCAGACAGACATGGGGGGTAGCTGACTTCCATTGCCAAATAGAAGTCGCTCTCCTTTGAAACTCCCCCCGCTAGGGCGGACATAGCCACCTCATGATTAAGGTGGTCCACCTCCAACATGGCCTTGTTGAAACGGCCAAGATAATTCTCAAGGACTCCCCCTCTCTTTGCTTGACTTCGGAGAGGGAGTCGGATCTCCGTCGGTGGCGGCGGCTGCTGACGAACTGGCCAATAAAAAGGTGGCTCAGCTCGTCGAATGAATCAATGGAACCTGGTTTCAAGGCGTTGAACCAGGTTCGGGCGGATCCTCTGAGGGTGGATGGGAAGGCCCGGCAGAGGATCGCATCAGATGCTCCGTGGAACATCATTATTGACCGGAAGCTGCTGAGATGGTCGTCCGGATCAGTGGAGCCGTGATAGGGCTCGACGGTTGGCAGCTTGACATGGGAGGGAATCACTTCCTCCATGATCCCCTTAGAGAAAGGGATGCCCTGCTCTGCTTTGGGCTGGGGCAGATGGATCTGCTTGGCGGCGTCCAGCTCCTGACGCATTTCCTGGATCTGACGGCGGATCTCCTCCTCACCGGCGAGAGGAGCAGCTGGGCGGGAGAACCGCAAGGACGGCGTCGAATCATGGTGAGACGTTGCCGGAGAGAGGGAGCGGGCTCGCCGAGATCTGGGAAGATCTCTATCGTAACCGGTTCGAGGGACCGGTTTGTCCCCCTGGGGCGATGTGGGGGGTCCGCTGATTCATGCGGATCAGAGGAGGAGGTTGCCGGCGAAGAAGAAGTCGCCGTTCTTTCTGGGGATGTGAAGCAGGAGGAGGTGCAAGACGCTCCTGGACCAGGTGGGTGAGAGCCTGGACTTGCTGGACCAGCGTAGCAAACTGGTCCTGGGTCACCGGAATGGCAGGCGGCGACGGAGTCTCGACAGGTGGGGGTTGCGGCGCTGTGGCGCCAGTCGGATCAGGCCTCTGGGAGGCGACCTGATCGGGAGCATCAGAGGTTGCTCCTCTCTTCCGGTTGGCCATCAGAGAGGTTCTTCTCCGGATAAGATCCTTGTCTCCTTTTTCAAGTTTTAATGGGACTTGAGGCCCTTCCTCTAGCGCCAATCTGTTGCCGCCGGGATCCGTCCTCCGACTCGGGCGCGGTCGATCCTCAGGAATGGGGTGCGGCGGACCTGCAAAACAGGAAGCCCTGCACGCGGAAGGACGCCGGGGGTGGTCCTCCGCGGAAGGCCCTCCGACGCTCAAGTCAGTGGGGAAGGGATCGGCGATCAACCAGACAATGAGGAGGTGGATCTCTCCGGGAGACCTCTCCAGGGGGGCCAATCGGAGGCTCCGGTAAGAACAGAGCACCGACGAGCTGCCGGAGAGAGAGAGAGAGGTAACCCTGGAGTTTTGTGTGTCAAGGGTTGCGTACCTGAAGTGATCTGCCAAATTTATAGACTGTCACCTGGGACTTGAGCGTCTTCTGGAAGGTACTGAGGTTGTTAAGATACGGGGTAGACAGAATCAGGCCGTTGTGGGGCCGTTAGAATCCACGCCTTGTCCGTTAAGGGATCGACGGCTGGGAGAGCTCCTTGATGTCTTGGGATCTGGGTGAGTAGACCTGGGGCGGTTATATAGGTCTTAGGCCACGTCTCAATATGATCCCTGCTCAGGGTGCTGCTCGGGTAGACTTGAACTCTCCTGCGCCAGGTTCCGCGGAGGTGGACGTCGGGGCGTGGATTGCAAGGTAGCAGCGGGCTATGGAAGCCCGGAAGAGGCCGAGCCGGAAGCCCGGAAGAGGCCGAGCTACGGAGCCCGGAAGAGGCCGAGCTACGGAAGCCCGGAAGAGGCCGAGCTAGGGAGGCCCGGAAGAGGCCGAGCCAGGGAAGCCCGGAAGAGGCCGAGCTAGGGAAGCCCGGAAGGAGCCGAACCACGGAGGCCCGGAAGAAGCCGAACCACGGAGGCCCGGAAGAGGCCGAGCTACGGAGGCCCGGAAGAGACCGAGCCACGGAGGCCCGGAAGAGGCCGAGCTAGGGAAGCCCGGAAGAGGCCGAGCCACGGAGGCCCGGAAGAAGCCGCCCGGAAGAGGCCGAGCTACGGAGGCCCGGAAGAGACCGAGCCACGGAGGCCCGGAAGAGGCCGAGCTAGGGAAGCCCGGAAGAGGCCGAGCCACGGAAGCCCGGAAGAGGCCGAGCCACGGAGACCCGGAAGGGACCGAGCCACGGAGGCCCGGAAGAGGCCGAGCTAGGGAAGCCCGGAAGAAACCGAAAGGAGGGGGTCAGCCTTAGCCGTCTTGCACGAATATCAATGCAATGACGATTTTACCCCCCAACAAGTTTCATGCATATATATATATATATATATATATATATATATATATATATATATATATATATATATATATATATAACCATAAATATATCATGCGTATGTGTATATATCCTTGATTAAAAGTGTTGTTTAGGTATAAAACTTTCCTTTTGTAATTCATATTTTTTTCTTAAGCAGGCAGCATGTCACATGCATGGCCATTTTTTTACCCTTCAAAGAAGGCTTTGAAAGGGGAAGAACATACCTAAGGAACAAAGGATGCAGGTAGGAAGAAAAGAAGATTCTTGCCCATAGAGGTATCGAACGGGAAGGAAAAGGTGTAAAATGTTACAGGTTTAGTATGCATGGCAGGTTGAATCTGATCTGCCCTCTTGTACTAATAGTTAAGGCTTATATGCCCAGTTTGACAAGTATGAAGGCTAATGTGCTAATAGGCTTTTCAGGGTTGCATATCTAGATACATTATATTTCAAGGCAGTATATGCAAGAATGAGGAAAAAAAAATAGAGAGTTCTTTTTCTAATTTTTTTTAAGCTTCAGTACAGTAGCATAGATATTCTACTGATGTATCGTATGTTAGGTTCATCTCTTTGAAAGTTATAAAAAGGATTCTCAATCCCTACAAAAAAGTCAAAAATAAAGCAACATAGCTCGCAATTTGCCATGCTTGCATTTTTAACAAGGGCCAGTGAAATTTGTAAAGAAGTAAGTGAAGAAGAATTGTAGAATTCTAGCCTCTCCCATTCTTGTTCGCACATTGGTAAATAGATATGGAATATTGCTATATATGAAACAACGAACAATCCTCTCGAACGCTCTCTCCAAGGTATAACTCAACTGAAATGTCTGCATAACAGGGCCCACTGCAGGTTTGCCTGGCCTCACCCGTTAACACAACGATTTTAGTGCCAAGACTTCTGCATAACGGTTGTTTGTATTTGTATAACTATTATTCTATGCATAGGTAATGCATTTAATTGATTGCTTGCATTACTTTCAGTTTATCGGATTTCTCCAAAGAGCAATTACTTACATTAGTTTCTTTAAAATCTTTCAATACGAAAGCACTTTCAAATTTTTTTGTAAATTAATTCAACATTTTTTTTCTAATGCCCTTAATTCTTTAGTTACTAATCTTTTTCATTGCGCTCTTTTCTCTCTCTCTCTCTTTGTATATATTCACATGTGCACATGTCCATGCATGCAATATTTTGTTGCTTCAATCACTATATTAAAATATGGTTGTAGCAACTCTTTTTACCGACGCTCCTTAGTAGCATTGGAAGTGTTACCAATTATCACCAGATTTTCAATCGGCACATGTAAGCGTTCCCTATGCTCACTAGGTCCTTGCATTTACCGATAATAGCATTAGAAGATCCCTTTCCTAACCAGCCTATACCCCATAACAATACAATAAAACCTCTAAAAACAAGTCCCACAAATACAACGACATTCAGGAAGTAAAGCCTTCCCAACCAAAGAACTTTCCACTAAGTAACTTTGGATAAAATGAGGTTGGTCAAACACTTCTTTCTGTCCCTTACAAAGATCACTCAAAGTGCCCGCCCCAATCTCACTTAAAAATATAAACTGACCTTGACGTTTTGCACCCATGCACCTTTTGTGCATACCGACCTAGTCTCATCTGCATCCAATCAACCATCTTTGAACAGGATAAAATTTTTTGAGATTTCAGATATTTATACTTTTTAGGATCGGCATCATAATTTTAATAGCAGGATGCCGACACTTTTTAACGTTGGCATATATTTTTATCTTTCGGGGCAGCAGAATCAGACTTCTGTTTCAATTTTTATGCGCTAGCAAAACAGAAATCAAATAAATTTATGATTCCAACTTCCAAGCTCTAAATAGGCATCGAAGGCGCGGAGGAGAAGGGGTGGAAGGCGACGAGCTTAACCACCTTGCCAAATTGCGTGAGGTCGAGGACCAAGTTCCGGCCAATGGTTTCAAGGGAGGAAGGGACGGCGGAGGCCACGGCGGTTTCAGGGGAGGAAGGGACGGCGGCAGAGGGAGCCGTGGTAGCTTTCGTAGGTATGTTTCTCCTCCACCGCATCACCGATTCCTTCTTAAGTGCCCATTTTCAGATGCTACTAGGTCTCTGCTTCATCGTAGCCGGATCAAACCCTCCCTATGCAATGGAGCCATCCTTCAAGCGCCCTTCTAGGCTTTCACCCTTTATTAATAACAATCAGATTGATGCAGAGGTAATGTGCTTGCCTTAAAACCCCTTGATCCTTTGGATTTTCCTATTTCTTCCTTTTTCTTTCCTGATTTTTTCCTCCACGTTGACCGCTGGTCCCACGCATCTCCATGAGTCTCTTCCTGAGAGAAATCCCTCCTTCTCCCACACTCCCGTGAGTCTTCCTAGGATCCGTAAGTCTCTCTATCACTTTCACATCTTCAAATCACACGATTGCTTCGGATCACACAGCTGCGATCGAGTCCCTTCCCTCTTCCTCTTGTTGACACCTTCCCCTGTAGTGCAAACCTGGGAAGATCCCGCAAGGCATCCCTTCGTGGCTTGATCCTGTGCAAACCATGAGATGTTCCGTTTGGGTTGAGAAAGAGGGAGAGGATGGAGGAGAGAGAGAGAGAGAGAGAGAGAGAGAGAGGATAGGGAGAAGAAGATGAAAAGAATTTTTTGGAAGAAAGAATATGTTCTATTCCATCCAAACCCTAGCAACTAGGATTTAAATACATCCACTAAGTGGGCCACGTCAAGACTCAACAAAAACCCCTATAGATTAACCCAATGAGATTAAACTAATTTCCAAGCCCGTGTACACCCGTAACTGATTTAATCTTAACCCTTGGACCCACACCCAGCCCAATACAAGTTAGCCCTCTTAGACCTTGATAGCACCACACCAGGCCCAACAATCTTCATCTTAGTGCTTCAAGGCCTCAGCACGTCCATCATGTCCATCAGCTGCATCCCTACGAAAGCTATCCTGTGAAAAAACATTGGTCAATGCATTGCCGAGTTCTTCTTGGTATGTACCTTCACCAGCTCTACTCCATCTTTTTTCATCAGCTCTCTGTAATCAAAGTCTTTCTTTCGAGAGTATCCTTTGGCCACTAGTCCTGCCTTGTACCTGATACTTTCTTGCTCTGAAGGCCCTTTCTTGCGCTGATAAATCCATTTGTAACCAATGAATTTTTTTCTTATGGCAACTGAACCACCTACCATGTGCCAATCCTATGAAGAGACTGCATCTGCTCTACCATAGCCTGCATCACCTGCCATAGTCTGGACCCATCTATCTCTACTCTGGCTGTTCTGGCTCTTCACAGCCTCTTGATAGGTGTAAGGGTTTTCATTCGTTGTCACCAGGGCATATGACATCGAATTCTCAAAGCCGTGTCGAACTGGTGATCGCATGTTTTTTCTAGGTCTATGCAGTGCGATCCCAGTATCAGTCACTTGTCCAGCTGTATCCTTCTGAGTCTTTTGCTCAGCTGCATCCTTTTAAACTTTCTGGCTTCTGACCCCTCTGTCAGTTTTCTCCACCTGAATCTCAAATCTTCTTGGTCCACTAGCAAATGACACGACTATATAGGAGGTCATCTGACTAGTGTTACCGTGTTCCACCTTCTATAGTCCCTACTGTGTATCTGTACCATCTCTGCTCTGGAGGATCGAGTTTCTCATCGAGCTCACAATCCTGCTGATGATAACCTTCTTCTCCAAGGAGTCCCATAGTCGATACCCCTTGATACCATGCGGGTAGCCCAAAAACACATCTTCCTAGACCTAGCATCCACTTACTTTGCTCCCCAACATTAACATGCATATATGCCATGCATCCAAACACCATCAGATGGTTTTGGCTTGTCTTTTCTCCAGACCATATCTTCTCTGGAATGCCTCTATCCAACCTGGTGTGTGGTGATCGATTGACCAAGTAGCTAGCTGCACCTACTGCATCAATCCAGAATATCTTTGGAAGCCCTGCCTGCAGTTTCAAGCACCTTGCCTTTTTCAACAGTGTTATGTTCATCCTCTCAGCCATTCCTTCATATTGAGAAGTTTTTATAATCGAGAAGTACCTTTTGATGCCCCACTCCTCACAAAATCTCTGAAACTCCCTATTGGTATATTCCTCGCCATTATTTGACTTCAGATACTTCACACTCCTATCCTGCTCCTTCACCTTAGCCTTTCAGATTCTGAACTTGATGAAGACCTTTGATTTTTTATTCATAAAGTAGATCCACTGCTTTCCTAAAAAATCATCTATCAGGGTAAAAAAGTATTTAGCTCCATTCCTTGCAAAAATTGGAGCTGATCTCCAGACATCCATGTGTACTAGCTCCAAAGGTTTTGCACTCCTAGCTGTGCTGACCAAGAACTGCACTCTCCTCTGCTTCCCCATCTAACATGGCTCAGATCTCCATATCTCCACCACTCAGGTCTGAAAGTAGCCCTCTCTTGTTCAGTTCTTCATTCTTCTGTCTTCTATATGGCCTAGGCGGTAATGTCATATCCTGTACACATCCTAAGGATCCTGTTCCACAGCTAATACCTCAGATTTTTGGTCACCATAGAGCCTCCAACCTACAAAAGTTGTTCTTCGGCCTTCTCCCTCTCATCACCACCATAGCTCCATTGAAGATGTTCAGAACTTCACTCCTGGCATGACTGCTGAAGCTATTTCTAGTCTGCTCCAAGTACTCCAGTGACACTAGATTTTTCTTGAATTATGTGACATACTTTATGCTGGTAAGAGTGCGCACGATGCCATCAAACATCCTCACCCTCACTGTGCCAATCCCTGCCACCTTGCAAGGGTGATCATCTTCAAGAGTCACACACCCCTCATCAACCTCTGTGTAAGTGTTGAACCACGACCGATTGGGAATGTAATGATGAGGACAAGCTGAATCCAAGGTCTATATCTCTGTATTGTACCTGTGACTATCTAATACCACCAAGAGATCATCCTTCACCTTCTGGCTCATAACTATACTCACAGATTCATATCCTTTCTTTTCTCTCTTTTTTCACTTAGGACAATCCCTCTTGAAATGTTCTATCTCACCACACTTGTAGCACTTAGCTTTCCTGGACTTTGACTGTCCCCAAGGCCTACTCCTGTCCCTGCCTCTGCCTAACTCTTCCTCAACTGATAGACCCTCTTGGAAAATAGCTTTCTTGGTCATCCTCTTCCTCTGCTCATTCATCTGAAGTACTGAGACAATATCTTCATAGAATAATGTCTCCTTCCCGTAGAGCAGTATCATGACAAATGAGTCATAATATGGACAGCGAACACAATAACAAAAGTGCCTTATCTTTCTCCTCTATCTTGACCCCAACATTCAGCAATTCATTGCTCACCTAGTCAAACACCTGGATGTGGCCCAGCACATCTCCACCTTCTGATATCCAAAGGCTGTAGAGACACTTCTTCAACATCAACTTGTTGCACATATTCTTTTCCATGTAGAGGGCTTGCAACTTCGACCAGAGTCCCTTCGGGGTCTTCTTCTCTAGCATTGAATAAAGGGCTGAATCTGCCAGATATCCTTTGATCGCTGAACATGCCTTCTTCTTTAATGACATTCACTTCTTATCTATCATCCCACCTATCCTTTCCTCTAAGGCTAGATCTAAACCTTACTGCACAAGAAGGTCCTCTACCCAGACTTTCCATATAGGGAAACTTTTCTTCACGTCAAACTTCTTAAAATCTATTTTTATGCTACTACCCATGAAGAGATCTCAACCAAAAATAGCTTAAAAAATTTCAAAAAATTAAGAGACCTTGATGAAGCCTTGCTGAAATTTTTCAGCCTTTGAAGATCTCCAACCAACTTCTTCTTGAGCCTGGCTCTAATACCAACTGTTAGGATTTAGTCCTCGATGAATAACAATGGGATCAACCTCGTTGGAGAAGTATTCTAGACTTTCACCCTTTATTATTAACAATCAGATTAGTGCAGCAGTAATGTGCTTGCCTTCAAACCCCTTAATCCTAGGTTCGAATCCCATCGTAGCCCCTTTGCTCTTTGAATTTTATTTTAATAAAATAAAATCCTATTTCTTCCTTTTTCTTTCCTGATTTCCTCCTCTTCCAACCGTGTCTTCTTCACCATGACCTTGGGTCCCATGCGTTCTGAGAGAAGGAGGGTTTCCACGTCACCCTCCTAAAGTAAACCGTGTCTTCTTCACCATGAGCGTGGGTCCCATGCGTTCTGAGAGAAGGAGGGTTTCCACGTCACCCTCCTAAAGTGCAAACCTGGGAAGATCTTGATCTTCCGTTGGGTTAAGGAAGAGGAAGAGGATGGAGGAGGAAAAGAGAGAGAGAGAGAGGATAGGGAGAAGAGATGAGAAGAATTTTTTGGAAGAAAAGATATGTTCTATTCCATTCAAACCCTAGCGATTAGGATTTAAATCAGTGGGCCAGGTCCAGACTCAACAAAAACTCTCATAGACTTGTTGGGCCCATGGCCCACTTATTCAGTCCATTAGGGCAAAAGGGAGCGCTACTCCTTTTTCTACCAGGGTTTGTTCTCTCTTTTATAAAAGGAGTAGCCGCCTTCCTTTTTTGGGTTTTCTCTTTTTTAAGGAGCAGCCGTCTGAAAAAATAGGAGAAGCATGTAGCAGGTATTTCTTAGGTATTTCTTTTTTCTAGGAGCATGGATTGCTAGGGGAAGAGAAGGAAGGGCTGCTGCTTGGTGCTTAACTACGTGGGAGGACTTCCACTCTAGGAATCACGTGAAGGTGCTGCAGAAGAAAAACAGAGAAGAAGAAGAAGAGAAGGGAAGAAAATAAGGAGGTAATGCAGGAGACCGTATTTCGGTGATGTAATCCTTATATCCCTATTATTCTCTTATGATTGTTTCTCAAGTTCTGGCAAGGGACTTTGAGACTTGGATATTTATTATTTTATAGTGGATCTTCTTCTCTGGCTTGCCCGTGGTTTTTTTTCCTTTATCTTGAAGGGATTTTCCACGTAAATCTTGGTGTTTCTGTGATTGTGTGGTTTGCGCATTTTTATTTATTATTCCGCTGCGTATTATGGTCTTCTAGTATTTGCTCGTACACGAATTCTTTCCCATCAACTGGTATCAGAGCCTGTGAATTTTTTTTTGTGTGCGAGCATGGAGGCCGGTAATGTTTCCCGCATGATCAGTCTGAACGGAAACAATTGGATGATATGGAAACCAAGGATGGAGGACCTCTTATATTGCAAGGATCTATATGGACCTTTAGAAGGGGTCAAAGCAAAGCCCGCTACAGTGACAGACGATGCTTGGATCATGTTAGATCGAAAGGCAGTCGGTTTTATTCGGCAATGGTTGGATGATAGTGTCTTTCACCATGTTTCCACTGAGACTTCTGCAAACTCTCTTTGGAAAAAGTTAGAAAGTCTATATGAGAGAAAAATAGCTGGCAACAAGGCTTTCTTGATCAGAAAACTAGTGAATCTAAAATATAAAGAGGGTGCTTCTATTGCTGAGCATTTGAATGAAATGCAGAGTATTAATAACCAGTTATCCTCTATGAAAATGTCTCTTGATGATGAGTTGCAGGCATTGTTACTTCTCAGTTCATTGCTAGAAAGTTGGGAGACACTGGTAGTTTCCCTCAGTAATTCTGCACCAGACGGTGTTATCACCATGAGTCAAATAACAGGCAGTTTGTTGAATGAGGAGTTAAGAAGGAAAAATTTAGCAACTTCTCAGATTGATTCACAGGCACTTGTCTCAGAGAATAGAGGACGGTCAAAGTCTAGAAATAGAGATAATTCATACAAGGGTAGAAGCAAATCAAGGTCAAGAAAAGATATTACTTGCTATAACTGTGGTGAGAAAGGGCACTACAAGAATCAGTGTAAGAAGCCTAAGAAGAGTAAGAAAAAGGAAAAAGAAGTGGAGGATACAGAGTCAAAGAAGAATATCACAGCTACTGTGCAGAGTGATGATTATTTGATTTTGTCTACTTCTGATGGTATCTTCTCATGTGAGTGTCAGAATCATGAGTGGGTGATTGACACAGGTGCTTCTTATCATGCTACACCACGGAGGGAGTTTTTTTCTATATATAAGACTGGAAATTTTGGTGTTGTCAAGATGGAAAATCAAGGCACAGCAGACATCATTGGCATGGGTGACATCCACATGAAGACTAATCTTGGCTGTAAGTTGGTGCTCAAGGATGTAAGGCATGTAGCTGACTTGAGGCTAAATTTAATCTCAGTTGGAAGACTTGATGATGAAGACTTTGATAGCAGATTTCATAAAGGGCAATGGAAGCTCAGTAAAGGTTCACTTGTTGTAGCCAGTGGGAAGAAATGTCACACTTTATACAGGTTGCAGGCTAAAGCTTATGGTGAACAGTTGAATGTTACAGAGAACGACTTCAGCATGGAGTTGTGGCATAAACGACTGGGACACATGAGTGAGAAGGGGCTGCAAGTTCTTTCCAAGGGAGAAGTTCTACCAGACTTCAAAGGTGTACATCTGAACCCATGTGTTGATTGTTTGGTTGGCAAGCAACATAGAGTTTCTTTTGCTAGTCCTGCTTTATCTAGAAAAATGCATGTTTTGGATCGTATATACAGATGTTTGTGGTCCTCTGAGGACAAAAACTCCTAGTGGATCAGTTAATGTTCTAGGCATCAGTGGTGCACTTTATTTTGTCACTTTTATAGATGATTTTTCTAGAAAAGTTTGGGTCTATGGTTTGAAGACTAAAGATCAGGTTATTAATGTCTTCAAAGAGTTTCATGCCAGAGTTGAAAGAGAGACAGGAAAGAAACTGAAATGTATAAGGTCAGATAATGGTGGTGAGTACACAGGGTTATTTGATAATTATTGCAGATCACATGGCATTCAACATGAGATGATAGTTCCTGGTACTCCTCAGCATAATGCAATTGCAGAGAGAATGAACCGCACCATCATGGAAAAGATCAGATGTATGCTTTCACAGTCCAAGTTACCTAAAAGATTTTGGGATGAGGCATTGAAGACAGCGGTTGATGTAATAAACTTGTCACCATGTATAGCTCTAGATGGTGATGTTGCAAAGCGTGTATGGTTAGGAAAAGATGTCTCTTATAAGCACTTGAGAGTGTTTGGTTGTCGTGCATTTGCACATGTTTCAGACATTGAGAGGTCCAAGCTGAATGTTAAGACAAAAGAATGTGCTTTGCTTGGTTACTCACATGATGAGTTTGGTTATAGACTTTGGGATCCAGAAAAGCAGAAGGTATTCAGAAGCAGAGATGTGGTATTTTTTGAAGATCAAACCCTTCAAGACTTCAAGAAGGAGGTATCAGTCAAGTCTTCTGCAGGAGGATTAACAGACTGTGATCTAGTTACTCCTCTAGTAAATCAGGGTGATAGGGGAGATGTGCAAGAAAATAGTGCAGGAGCAGGTATTAACTCACCTGTAGGACATGTTGAGCAGGAAGGAGATCAGGAGCAACCTCCTACAGAGCCTCAGCTGAGAAGATCTATCAGACAACGTCAACCTTCCAAAAGGTATTCTACAGATGAATATATAATGCTTACTGATGCAGGTGAACCAGAATGTTACCAGGAGGCAGTTGAAAGTGAACAGAAAAAGGAGTGGTTAGTAGGTATGCTGGAAGAAATGGATGCCTTACAGAAGAACCACACATATGATTTAGTGGAACTACCAAGAGGAAGGAAGGCTTTAAAGAACAAGTGGGTTTTTAGGTTAAAGACTCAACAGCATTGTTCTCAACCAAAGTACAAGGTCAGATTGGTTGTGAAAGGCTTTGGTCAAAAGAAAGGTATTGACTTTGAAGAGATTTTTTCTCCTGTTGTTAAAATGTCTTCAATTCGTGTTGCTCTAGGTATTGCTGCTAGTCTAGACTTGGAGGTTGAGCAGTTAGATGTGAAGACAGCTTTTCTTCATGGTGATTTGGAGGAGGAAATTTATATGGAGCAACCAGAAGGCTTCAAAGTCAAAGGTAAAGAAAATCTTGTCTGCATATTGAAAAAAAGGTTATATGGGCTGAAGCAAGCTCCAAGGCAGTGGTACAAGAAATTTGATTCATTTATGGCTGAAAATGGATACAAAAGAATGGCTTCAGATCATTGTGTGTATATCAAATGGTTTAGTGAGGATTTTGTCATACTCCTACTTTATGTTGATGACATGCTTATTCTTGGGAAAGATATGTCTATGATTGACAGGTTGAAGAAGGGGCTAAGCAATTCATTTGAAATGAAGGATATGGGACCAGCAAAGCAAATACTGGGTATACAGATTTCCGTGATAGAAGAATCAAAAAATATGGTTGTCACAGGAAAAGTACATTGAGAAGGTATTGGATAGGTTCAGTATGATCAATGCAAAGCCAGTTGGTTCTCCTCTTGCAGGTCACTTCAGGTTGTGCTCAGAGCAAAGTCCTTCAAGTGATGAGGAGAAGGAGAAAATGAAGAAGGTTCCTTACGCTTCAGCAGTCGGAAGTTTGATGTACACGATAGTATGTACGAGGCCAGACATCGCATATGCAGTGGGTGTTGCTAGCAGATTTCTTGCAAATTCAGGGAAAGAGCATTGGGCAGCAGTGAAGTGGATCTTCAGATATCTCAGAGGAAGCTCCAAAGTTTGTTTAAGCTTTGGGGGTGGTCCAGCTGTGCTGATTGGTTACACAGATGCAGATATGGCGAGAGATATTGATACAAGGAAGTCCACATCAGGTTTCATACTTACTTTTGCAGGGGGAGCTGTGTCATGGCAATCCAGATTGCAAAGGTGTGTAGCTCTCTCTACCACAGAGGCAGAATATATTGCTGCTACCGAGGTCTGTAAGGAGATGCTGTGGATGAAAGAATTCTTACATGAATTGGGATTGAAACAGAAAAATTATGTGGTACATTGTGACAGCCAGAGCGCCATCCACTTATGCAAGAACCCAACTTTTCATTTCAAGTCAAAGCATATAGATGTGAGATACCACTGGATTTGAAATGTGTTTGAAGAGAAGCAGTTACAGCTTCAGAAAATTCACACAGATGAAAATGGGGCAGACATGTTGACAAAGACCTTATCAAAAGAAAGGCAAGAGATATGCCGACAGCTGGTCGGCATGATTTCACACTAAGGAAGCATGAGACAGCCTCCCTTATGGGCTGAAGGGGGAGGTTGTTGGGCCCATGGCCCACTTATTCAGCCCATTAGGGCAAAAGGGAGCGCTACTCCTTTTTCTACCAGGGTTTTGTCTCTCTCTTTTATAAAAGGAGTAGCCGCCTTCCTTTTTTTGGGTTTTCTCTTTTTTAAGGAGCAGCCGTCTGAAAAAAATAGGAGAAGCATGTAGCAGGTATTTCTTTTTTCTAGGAGCATGGATTGCTAGGGGAAGAGAAGGAAGGGATGCTGCTTGGTGCTTAACTACGTGGGAGGACTTCCACTCCAGGAATCACGTGAAGGTGCTGCAGAAGAAAAACAAGAGAAGAAGAAGAAGAGAAGGGAAGAAAATAAGGAGGTAACGCAGGAGACCGTATTTCGGTGATGTAATCCTTATATCCCTATTATTCTCTTGTGATTGTTTCTCAAGTTCTGGCAAGGGACTTTGAGACTTGGATATTTATTATTTTATAGTGGATCTTCTTCTCTGGCTTGCCCGTGGTTTTTTTCGCTTTATCTTGAAGGGATTTTCCACGTAAATCTTGGTGTTTCTGTGATTGTGTGGTTTGCGCATTTTTATTTATTATTCCGCTGCGTATTACGGTCTTCTAGTATTTGCTCGTACATGGATTCTTTCCCATCAAGACTAACCCAATGAGATTAAACTAATCCCCAAGCCCGTGTACACCCGTGACTGATTTAATCTCAACCCTTGGACCCACACCCAGCCCATATAAGTTAGCATGGAGGAGGAAAAGAGAGAGAGGATAGGAAGAATTTCTTGAGAGAAAAGAATATGTTCTATTACATTCAAACCCTAGCGACTAGGATTTAAATACATCCATTAAGTAGGCCAAGTCCAGACTCAATAAAAACTCCATAAACTAACCCAATGAGATTAAACTAACCCCAAGCCCGTGTACACCCGTGACTTGATTTAATTTCAACACTTGGACCTATACCCAACCCAATACAAGTTAGCCCTCCTAGGCCTTGATAGCACCATACCAAGCCTAACAACTCTCCAATGTGGAGTTACACCCATAGTGGGTATGAAGTAGCTGACCGATGGGTGGGACAACACTTCAACTGGAAGCACCATTCCACCACCATCCCATTCTCTTCATCCTCCACTTTAATTCCTTCCTCTTTACTGTCCTTCCGCACCACACAAAGATAAGAACTCCCGCTCTCCTTCAATCCCCACAAGATTTCCTTCAACTGCTGCTTCTTCATCACCGACAAGCTCCCATAAGACACATACACCACCGATTTTCCTGCTTCAAATCCAACCACTCCATGTATCCCTTTGGATCCGAAAACCATAGCCCGACTAGTCCACCGTATCCCAACTTAAATTAATATTTATTTTTTATTTCAGCTATTAATCATATATAATATATTAGTTAGGAGTTAGGCAGCCAAAGTAGAAAAATTAAATAGATCAAAATTTTAGAAAAAAAAGTTGATTTTTTATTTGTTAATTAAAAAAAATTGCCAACGCTTTAAAGCGCCACTAATTTTTTATCTCCACTCCCGCTATTCTGATGCTTGTAGAAGCATCAAAACGATATTTTTCAATGCTTTTAAGCATCAAAAAATAATATTTTTAGCATTGGAATTACAGAAATTTATTGTAGTGAATGGTATGATCGATATAACCTTTTTAGCTTTCACCTAAGGGAAGAAGATTAAAAAATAAAAAATAAAAGGTCACTGAAGTAATATTTTTTATTAAACTTTAAAAATATATAAGCTTTTCTATTAAGTATTAATGGCGTTTGATTGCATATGTGAATGATGATCTTAACTATAACTATTAACTGTGTTTAGAATAAAGTTATACAAAAAAATAAAAATACTATTAATATTTAATTAAAGTCATTAATATAAAAAAGAGAGATAAAGAAAGTGATGTAATTATTTAATATTTATTAATCTCAATATTTCAATATTTTTTTATTTTTTTAAATAATTTTTGTCTGTAATCTTATTAACTTACTCTCTCTCTCTCTCTCTCTCTTTCTCTCTCAGTTAACAGTTAAAAAATGTAGAGGAGGTTATCCCTTTGCAAAAAACAAAAGGTAAATACCCCCCACCACCTCCACCACGCCGGCCCCCCTCCCACACCTTAAGAGGGAAAATGTCATATTAAAATGGTACAACCAGTTAAGGTTTAGTCCTTGATGAATAGCAGTAGAATTCTCTGTTGAACAAGAACCAAAGATTTCTAATCCTGTTACCAATGGTCAGATTGTTACTGTCCTTGAATCCTTTGAACCGGAGTTCAAATCACCATAGCCCCTTTCTTGAAAAGGAATTTTATTGGCGCTGAAATTAATTCCTCCTTTCTTTTAAAGCCCTTGACGCACGCTGAAATTAATTTCTCCTTCCAAGAGGCTTGAATTAATTCCCAAAGACACGTCTGGACCGAAACTTGGGAAGACACAAATTCTCTTTCCGTGGAGAGGAGCTCTTTCCGTTAAATTTCTCACACACGAAAGCAAATTCACAGAATTGCTCCCTAGTACCCGTATGTGACCCAGCGTATGAAGCCTCACATCCTCTGCTTCCCTTCTTGAAATCCAATGCACACCTCCGTGATGTGATGAAGCCGCATCAACGTTGCTTCGTATTGAGTTCTTCTAGAACTAATTCTAGATGCCCAATGAAGTTGCGGAACATGCGTGTTTGTAAGGAGATAGATATAGGTAGAGGAGAGAAGATGAGAAGATAGGGTTGTTGCCTTGATGAGAGATGGGATTTTCTGGGAGAAAAGAATATGTTCTTTCTTTCTTCTAAACCCTAGAGACTAAAGTTTAAATACATCCACGAAGTGGGCCAGGCCCAGACTCAACAAAAACTCCCATGGACTAACCCAATGAGATTAAACTAATCCCCAAGCTCGGGTACACCGTGACTTGATTTAATCTCAACCCTTGGACTCAAACCCAGCCCAATACAAGTTAGCCCCCTGGGCCTTGATAGCACCACACCAGGCCCAACAATCTCGACCTTGGTGCTTTCAAGGCCTCAGCACATCCGTCGTGTCCATTAGCTTGAATCCCTACGAAAGCTGTCCCGTGAAAGAACCTTGGTTGATACATTGCTGGATTCTCCTTGATGTGTACCTTCACCAGCTCCACTCCTTCCACCAACTCTGTAGTCAAAGCCTTCCTTCCGAAAGTATCCTCTAGCCACTAGTCCTGCCTTGTACCTGATACCTCCTTGCTTGAAGGCCCTTTCTTGCGCTGATAAACCCATTTACAATCAATGGTTTCTTTCCTTGTGGCATCTGAACCACCTACTACATGGCAGTCCTATAGAGAAACTACATCTTCTCTGCCATAGCCTGCATCTCCTGCCATAGCCTGGACTCACCTATCTCTATCCTGGCTCTTTTGGCTCTCCACAGGCTCCTGATAGGTGTAAGGATCTCCATTCACTGTCACCAGGGCATATGACACCGAATCCTCGAAGCCGTATCGAACTGGTGGTCGCACGTTTCTCCTGGGCCTATGCTGTGCAATCCCAGTATTAGTCCCTGCCCAGCTGTATCCTCCTGAGTACTCTGCTCAGCTGCATCTGCTGAACTTCCTAGCTTTTGACCCCTCTGTCAGTCCTCTCCACCTGAATCTAAATTCTTCTAGTCCACTAGCAAATGGCACGATGTAGGAGGTCATCCGACTAGTGTTACCGTGTTCAACCTCCTGTAATCCCTGCTGTGCATCTGTACCATCTTTGCTCTGAAGAATCGAGCTCTCATCGAAAGTCACATCCTGCTGATGACAACCTTCTTCTCCAAGGGATCCCACAACCGATACCCCTTGATTCCATGCGGGTAGCTCAGGAACACCATCTTCTTAGACCTGACGTCCACTTACTCCTCCAGCACCAACATCCACATATGCCATGCATCCAAACACCCTCAGATGGTTCAGGCTTATTTCCTCCAACCATATCTCCTCTGGAATGCCTCTTTCCAACCTGGTGTGCGATGACCGATTGACCAAGTAGCTAGTTGCACCTACTGCGTCAACCCAAACATCTTTGGAAGCCCTACCTGCAGCCTCAAGCACCTTGCTTTTTCAAAGTGTTATGTTTATCCTCTCAGCCACTCCTTTGTTGAGAAGTTTCATTACTGAGAAGTGCCTTTTGATACCCCACTCCTCACAAAATCTCTGGAACTCCCTGCTGGTTTATTCTCCGCCACTGTTGACCTCAGACACTTCACACTCCTACCCTGCTCCCTCTCCACCTCAACCTTCCAGATTTTGAACTTGGTGAAGACTCTGATTTCTCCTTCATAAAGTAGATCATTGCTTTCCTGAAAATCATCTATCAAGGTAAAAAAGTATCTGGCCCCATTCCATGCAGAAACGGCTGGTCCCCAGACATCTATGTGTACTAACTCCAGGGGTTCTGCACTCCTAGCTGTGCTAACCAAGAACTGCACATTCCTCTGCTTCCCCATCTGACATGGCTCATAAATCTCCATGACTCCACCACTCAGGTCCGAAAGTAGTCATCTCTTGCTCAGTTCTTTCATCCCCCTGTCTCCCATGTGGCCTAGGCGGTAATGCCACATCCTGTACACATCCGAGGATCCTATTCCATAGCTGCCTCAGATTTTTCTGTTACCACAGAGCCCTCCAACCTGTATAGGTTGTTTCCAGCCTTCTCCCTCTCATCACTACCATAGCTCCATTGGAGATGTTCAGAACTCCACTCCTGGTATGATTGCTGAAGCTGTCTGCTCCAGGTACCCCAGTGACACAGATTCTTCTTGAGTTCTGGGACATGCTTCACGCTGGTAAGAGTGCAGACCATGCCATCAAACATCCTTACCCTCACTATGCCAATCCCTGCCATCTTGCAAGGGTGATCATCTTCAAGAGTCACACATCCCTCATCAACCTTGTGTAAATGCTGGACCATGATGGGTTGGGAGTAATGATGAGAATAGGATGAATCCAAGGTTCACATCTCTGTGCTGTGATTGTGACATCTGATACCACCAAGAGATCATCCTCCACCTTTTGGCCTGCAACTGTGCTCATAGACTCAGATCCTCCCTTTTTCAACTTAGGACAGTCCCTTTTAAAATGTCCTACCTCACCACACCTGTAGCACTTAGCCTTCCTGGACTGTAATCGTCCCCTAGGCCTGCTCCTGTTCCTACCTCTGCCTGACCTTTCCCCAACTGATAGAGAGCAGCTTCCTTGGTCATCTCTCTCTCTGCTCATTCGTCGAAGTACCAAGACAATATCTTCATAGAATAATGTCTCCTTCCTGTAGAGCAGCGTCGTGACCAATGAGTCATGTGATATGGGCAGCAAACACAATAGCAAAAGTGCCTTATCTTTCTCCTCCATCTTGACCCCGATATTCAGCAATTCATTGCTCACCTGGTCGAACACCTAGATGTGGCCCAGCACATCTCCACCTTCTAACATCTGAAGGCTTAGAGGCGCTTCTTCAACATCAACTTGTTGCATATATTCTTCCCCATGTAGAGGGCTTGCAACTTCGACCAAAGTCCCTTCGGGGTCTTCTCCTTCAGCACTGAATAAAGGACTGAATCTACCAGACGTCCCTGATCGCTGAACATACCTTCTTTTCCAACAACATCCACTGCTTATCTGTCATCCCATATGGCCTTTCCTCCAAAGCCAGATCTAAACCCTATTGCACAAGAAGATCCTCTACCCGAACTTTCCACATGGAGAAACTTCCCTTCCCATCAAACTTTTCAAAATCTATTTTTATGCTACTACCCATAGTGAGATCTCAACCAAAATAAAAATAGCACAAAAATAAAGTTTAGAAATTAAGAAGTACCTTGATGGACTTATTGAAATTGTTTCAACCCTTTGAAGATCTCCAAACAACTTATTCTTGTTCTGAATCAGGCTTTAAGATCTCCAAATAACTTCTTCTTGTTTCTGAACCAGGCTCTTATACCACTTGTTGGGGTTTAGTCCTTGATGAACAGCAGTGAGATTCCCCGTTGAACAAGAACCAAGGATTTCTAATCCTATTACCAATGATCAGATTGTTACTATCCTTGAATCCTTTGAACCGGAGTTCAAATCATCACAACCCCTTTTCTTGAAAAGGGATTTTATTGGCACTGGAATTAATTCCTCCTTTCTTCTTTAAAGCCCTTGACGCACACAGGAATTAATTTCTCCTTCCAAGATGCTTGAATTAATTCCCAAAGACACATTTGGACCAAAACCTGGGAAGACACGAATTCTCTTTCCGTGAGAGGAGCTCTTTCTGAATTTGCACGCACGGAAGCCAATTCACAGAATTGCTCCCCAGTACCCGTACGTGACCCAGCGTATGAAGCCTCACGTTCTCTGCTTCCCTTCTTGAAATCCAATGCACACCTCCGTGATGTAATGAAGCCACACAAAGCTTCGTCCTAGATTTCTCCTAGCGGGATCTCCACGAGATGATGAGAGGCTGGCGTTGCTTCGTATTGTGTTCTTTTAGCACTAATTCTAGACGCCCAACGAAGCTACGGAACATGCATGTTTCTAAGGAGATAGATAGAGGTAGAGGAGAGAAGATGAGAAGATAGGGATCGCCTTGTGATGAGAGATGGGATTTTCTAGGAGAAAAGAATCCGTTCTCTCTTCTTCTAAACCCTAGAGACTAGAGTTTAAATACAACCATGAAGTGGACCAGGCCCAGACTCAACAAAAACTACCATGGACTAACCCAATGAGATTAAACTAATCCCAAGCCCGAGTACACCCGTGACTTGATTTAATCTTAACCCTTGACTCAAACTCAGCCCAATACAAGTTAGCCCTCCTGGGCCTTAATAGCACCACATCAGGCCCAACACAACCGACCCTCAGATTCGTCGAAAGCCAAAGCATTAGCTCAATTTTGTTAGTACCACCAAGGATAGCACATGTCAGTCAGCATCTTTCAGCTAGCCCCTAGCATTAAAAATGGCAAGCCCACATAAATATATGCATTGGGAAAGCCTTTGTGCACATGGTGCAGTGTAGATCGCAGGCATCATGCTCAACGATTGATGTATAATGCATACATATACATGCATGCTAAAAATAAATTTTTTTTTTTTTATTTTGGTATGTGCATGCTGCGCTCCTACTATGCTACATCTAGTGCAGCAAGATTTTTCCTATATGCATTACGAGACTGACTGGGCTATGTCTATAGAAAGCTAGCTCGCGTCCCGGTTAATAGGAAGTGCGAGGTTCATGCGCTTGTTTTGTGATAGTGAACTCTAGGCTTCCAGCCTGTCCTTGGCCAGTTGCAAGGTCATGGCATAGTTTCTAAACGGCACAGGTGACGAATCTATAGCACGCTATAACAAGGGATGCATGTTGGCGAACAATGCCAAGCAGTGGCGTTATTCTTGGCTCATGATGGGCCCGGTGGATCCATTGACATATTAAATTCCCATTGATCAGGCCCAGTGTCGAATCATAGGCTGGCCATAGTTAAGAAAGAAGAAAAGTCTTGCTGCACCGTCCTCTGATATAACAAGTATGCACCAAACACATAGACCAGTATAGCAAGTATGCATCGAGATCATGGACAAATGCAGCAAGCATGTACCAAACGTCCCATACTACTGTATGTGCGGTACGCACCAAGACTTATTGAGGCTCAACATGATGGCACGGGCATGCTTGCTACACCACCGAAGGGTAGTGCAGCAAGTCTTTCAAGAAAGTAATGGCTTTGCTTATGGCTGGGAATACAACACGCATGAATGAAAGCATGAACGGATGCACGCTTGGAGTTGGCTGCAAGCTTGTTACTACCCAATTGTATTGGACTCGGCAAAGGGCTGGCGCTATCTCAGCCCATATCTAAGTTGAGATTGGTTACAAGGCCAAACCTAGCCGAGTCGAAATGTCAAACGATGCCTTGACCTTGCCCATCTAGAACGCACCACGGGTGAGGTTGGCTTCAATTAATGTGCATCCCCAATGGATCTTATTTTATTTTACGGTTTATGGTGATGCTATGTTGCCATGGTAATGCATCAAATGTCCATGTGTGCTGGTTTAGTTCCGTTTTGAGAAATTAAAATTAATTGGCAAATGCTAGAACAATGTTGTTGGAGATAACCATGGAAAATCAAGATTAGCAACCAAAGTGGGGATGACAATGAAGTACATTTAGGATAGAAGGTATATTTCTGATCTCTAACCCTACCCCTCCCCTTGAATAGAATGATTTTTCCCTGCCTCTACCTTTGTAGTTCCGTAGATATTTAAAATATATTCAAAAACTCAAATTTAAAAGTTAAAACCAAACATTTGTATTACAATAAAAGGCTCCAATTTACATAAGTGCATCTATTTCATATGTATAATCAAAGACAATGTAGCCTAAAGTCAATAAATGAATTCAAACATCATTTGTGTCATACAAACATATTTAGCAATATTTTTAAAAAAGCCTATTTAACAAAGATATATATAAAGGTACTTTTATATTTGGGGGAATGATTAGGTTTTGAGAATAGGTGTTAAAATGGAGACATTTATTCCCTTCGTCATCACTAAACTCGATGGATTTTTAAAAATTCTTTCTATCCACATTTATTTTTATCTTTATTTAATCCTTTCAAATTTTTTCTGCTAGGCGGTTCTTTATATGATCGAATTTCTTCATCTCTATTACCATCCCAATTCTAAAATAATTTGAACTGAAGACCAAAAGAGATTTCAATCTTTTTTCATGATTGTTTACCCCTGAAGTTTCTATATTATTTTCATATTAATTTTATTTGATGATATTATTAGTTTTAATGTATAATTATAATATATAGCATTATATCTGTCATGCCCCAGACCCAATGTAGGATCCAGGATGGCAACCCGCTGCATGCCTGGCATGCAAGGCATCCTGAAATATAATTCAATTTATCCAAAAAGGATAATACCTCTATCTCATTCAGAGTCAATAACTTTAATACAAGCCATAATTATGAGTTTTGGGCTACATGCCCATCATACATAGATCAATGAGGTTACAACAAAATGTAGGATCTTAATTTACTCTGACAGAAGCTTCAACTATCCCAAATCCCATTCTTCAGTCTTGTGGCTCTGAAAAACATTGTGAGATTTATATGAGCTCACACTCAATAAGCAAGCCTAATATAATATAATCCATTAATCATTTGAAGATATTATCAAATCAAATCAACTTTTCGACAATAAGCTTCCAATTTCAATACACTTGCCATATTATCAGATTAAGCATATCATTTGCTTAAAATAATTTTGGAAGCTTATTCATGCAATAAATGCTGTAATATGCAATGTAAACAAACTATTATATAATTACTATTTTCTTATGTGTCGCACGGCCCTACAACACATATCTGGTGTATCACTCTTTAATGTCTCCTAAGAGGAAGGGTCCTGGTACCAGCGTTATGCCATATATCATAATCAATCACAATACATCCTTCAGATGTATGTCCTTCACATATCTCTTCCTGTGGAGGTGGGTCCTGTATCACTTGGCATTTCACATCATTTCACATCATATGAGAACCGCGGGACACATATAAGTATATCTAATATCATCGTCATATTTGCATGTAACGTATTATGCATCATCATAAGCATAAGCTTCTCATATCACATATACAATGGTTTGTACATTCATAGCATAAAAATACATCAATAGTACAAGTATATTTTGTAAAGCCAAAATAATCGCATCATTCAATTTTTGCACATTTATAATTTACTACTTTGCAAAATATTAGCAATCACATGTAATTATAACAGATATCCAATTGTATACTCATGGTACTATTTAACAAAATCCCATTTTGTCTTATTTCATAAATATGCATATAACTATAAATCCAAAGATTTATATATATTAAATAATTTATGAAATCATGATAATTAGCTTACTTACCTTAGTAACTAATCCCAAACTGTAAATCAGCTATGCGGACATCTGGTTACCTACAGCATTAATTTCCACAATTAAATCTCTAAAATTGGAATAATAAAGCATCCCCTAAGGTCTACCCAATCGAATCCTAGGCCCAACTTTGGGCTCGAATATCTCTCAAATATATGCCCAAATGAGAAATAAAAATACCCAAGAAACTAGAATTAACACCGAATCAGATCATATTTTTATTTTTTCATTTTCAACCCAATATAGGGCCAAAATGCAGCCCCAAAATGGCTCGTGAGCCGCCCAAAGGGCCCAAAGTGGGACGGCCCAGCCAGTCCACGTCTTCATCTTTTTCCCCGCTCCCCTATTTCACCCGAAATAGGGGAGGATTGAGCCGCCGGCAAATTCCTGAGCAGCTTGGCACCGCGTGGCCATCTCCCTTTCTCTCTCTTTCTCCCTCTATCTCCCTCTTTCTCCCTCGTTCTCTCTCGCAGCTTAGGATTGTGCCGGTGGCATGAGGGCCACTGGCTGCCGCCCAGGCCCAGCGAGGCGACGGGCGCTCGCCGGGCCCGAACCAAGCCGTGAATCGGCTTGGTTCCATGAAGAAGGGAGGCCGCCTCTCTCCCTCTTTCTCTCTCATTCTCTCTCTCTCTCTCTCTTATCTCTCGACCGGCACGGGTGAGGGGGAATGGGATTTGTGGAGGAGGGATGCTCCCCCCCTCCTTAAATCATGGTGAGGGGAGGGTTAGCCCCTCCCCTACGTCTGTGTGAAGAGGGGGCGCCGACTAAGACTGGTGGAGTTGGAGTGCCGTTCGCGTGTGGGTACGGCCGCGGCGCCTCCCCTGCCCTGCCTGGTCAACAATGGCGAAGGAAGGGGCGGCGCCTCCCTTCCTCCGTCAAAGATGGTGGATCCTCACCATGTGAGGATCCATGGGAGAAACAGGGATTCACATTCTCCCCTTCTTATAAAAATTTCGATCTCGAAATTGATGTACTTCATATAACAATTAGAATCCAAAGCTTTGATCATATGATTAATCTTCTTTCCATTATATATGCTATATTACAAACAATTGAGGATATTTCTCTTTAATTTCCTTCTCAAGCTCCCAAGTAGCTTCCCTCTCAGAATGGTTACTCCACTGAACCTTGATATAGGGAATGCTACGCCGTCTTAAAACTTGATCCTTGCGATCCACAATACGCACAGGATGCTCCTCATATATTAAATCCTTCCTTAACTGCATGGGCTCAAATTCTATCACATGGCTGGGATCAGAAACGTACCTCCCAATCATAAAGATATGAAACACATTGAACATCCCAAAGAGTAATGAAGGCAATGCTAAGCTATAAGCCACCTCCTTTATTTTGATCAAAATCTCAAATGGTCTAATGTATTGTCGGCTCAAATCACCTCTAACACAAATCTCATCACATCATTGGTTAGTAAAACTTCCAAATGATCTTCAACCTGAAATTTTAAATGTTTCTTTTTGACATCAACATAACTTTTCTATTAACTTTGAGCTACATGAAGCTGCTTTAATTAATGATACTTTTTCATAGATGCTAAACCAGCTCAGTATCCAAAATTTTCTCTCTCACACTTCATCTCAATATAAAGGGAATCTACACCATATATCATAGACAATTGAAATGAATCCATTTGAATGTTGGCTTGGTAACCATTAAAATAAGCAATTTCACTAAGGGTAAAAAGCTATACCAAGCACCTCTAATCCATCACACAGGCTCGCAGTATATCATCTAAATTATAATTGGTTTCTGCAGCTTATCCATTATTTGAGGGTGGAAGGCTGGACTGAAATTCAGCTTAATCTACTAAGCTTTATGAAGACATCATCAAATTAGAAGAGTGAGACAAATGGATACAAACTCAATTTACTCAGTTTACTACTAAACCAGAAACAAATAATAAAATTTTTATCCCACTAAAATTTCATCCTCTAAATTAAATGCCCACTAATTTTTGTACCATTATAGATACTTACTAGCAAACTTTTATTTCATTCCCAAAATATCATCAATATTAATCATCTCTATAACCGGCAGATTAGCTCATAATCTTAACTAACAATATCAACAATGTAAGTTCTACAAATAAAAATTATTATATACATCCACGTTCAAATTCAGATCTAATAACTCAAAATCCAAATATCTAACTCAATTGCAATATGGATATAATGATGTTTTTTGGTCATATTAGTCATCAATTAATTTTCAACTACTACATTATATTCCATATATTCATTTATCTTGTATTGTGTATCCAATTAAAGTTTCATCTACCCATATTATCTAAAGGTCTGAAACTGCTACGAGCCATTTCCAACAAGTTTGACGGAGCTAAAACTTCTAGAAGCCCCTTGGCCTTCCCGCTGGTTAAGGTCACCAGCCTGGGAGCCCCATTATATCATTGGCTTCTGGTGCAATGGTTCATTCTTAATTCCTATCAAATTCATATTTCAATCTTGATAAACTTTAAATTTCAGGCTTTCAAAACATAATACCTAAAATTCCTTTAAAGTTATAATTGTCTCAATGTCATCCTAGTATTTTGCCTAGAGTGTCATCATGTATGTGTCCCTAAGGTCAAAACCTGGCTCTGATACCATAAAAGCTGTCACGCCCAGACCCAATGGGGATCCAGGGGTGATAACCCGCCGCATGCTTAGCATGTAAGGCGTCCTAAAATATAATCTAATTTATCCAAGAAAGGATAATACCTCTATGTCATTCAGAGTCAATAACTTTAATACAAGCCATAATTATGAGTTTTGGGCTACATGCCCATCATACATAGATCAATGGGGTTAAAACAAAATGTAGGATCTTAATTTACTTTGACAGAAGCTCTAACTACCCCAAATCTCATTCTTCAGTCTTGTGGCTCTGAAAAACATTGTGAGATTTATATGAGCTCACACTCAATAACAAGCCTAATATAATATAATCCATTAATCATTTGAAGATATTATCAAATCAAATCAACTTTTCGACAATAAGCTTCCAATTTCAATACACTTGCCATATTATCAGATTAAGCATATCATTTGCTTAAAATAATTTTGGAAGCTTATTCATGCAATAAATGCTGTAATATGCAATGTAAATAAAACCACTGTATTTATATAATTACTATTTCCTTATGTGTCCACGGCCCTACAATACCCATCTGGTGTATCACTCTTTAATGTCCCCTAAGAGGAAGGGTCTGGTACCAACGTTATGTCATATATCATAATCAATCACAACACATCCTCCAGATGTGTGTCCTTCACATATCTTTCCCTGTGAGATGGGTCCCGTATCACTTGGCATTTCACATCATTTCATATCATATAAGAACCGTGACGACACAAATAAGTATATCTCAATATCATATCATATTTGCATATAACATATCATGTATCATCATAAGCATAAGCTTCTCATATCACATATACAGTGGTTTGTACATTCATAGCAAAAATACATCAATAGTACCAGTATATTTTGCAAAGTCAAAATAATCACATCATTCAATTTTTGCACATTTATAATTTAATACTTTGCAAAATATTAGCAATCACATGTAATTATAACAGATATCCAATTATATACTCATGGTACTATTTAACAAAATCCAATTTTATCTTATTTCATAAATATGCATATAACTATAAATCCAAAGATTTATATATATTAAATAATTATGAAATCATGATAATTAGCTTACTTACCTCAGTACGCTAATCCCAAACTGTAAATCAGCTATGCGGACATCTGGTTACATAGCATTAATTTTCACAATTAAATCTCTAAAATTGGAATAATAAAGCATCCCCTAAGGTCTACTCATCGAATCCTGGGCCCAACTTTGGGCTCGAATATCTCTCAATATATGCCCAAATGAAAAAATAAAATATCCCAAGAAACTATAATTAACACCGAATCGGGTCATATTTTTATTTTTTCATTTCTAGCCCAATACAGGGCCCAAAACGCAGCCCAAAATGGATCGTGAGCCAGCCTAATAGGGCCCAAAGTGGGACGGCCCAGCCGGCCCATGTCTTCATCTTCTTCCCCCGCTCCCCTGTTTCACCCGAAACAGGGGATGACTGAGCCGCTGCCAGGGCCACCGCTGGCCAATTACTGAGCAGCCCGGCCATCGGCGACCGGCCAGAGCCGGCTGCCGCCGCGGCCGTCTCCCTTTCTCTCTCTTTCTCCCTCTATCTCCCTCTTTCTGCCTCGTTCTCTCCATGGCTTGGGATTGTGCCAGTGGCACAGCCGACCGGACCCTCACCGGATGTCGCTCGCTGCAGTGAGGGCCACTGGCCACCGCCCAGGCCCGGCGAGGCGATGGGTGCTCCGCCAGGCCCGAACCAAGCAGTGAATCGGCTTGGTTCCGTGAAGAAGGGAGGCCGCCTCTCTTCCTCTTTCTCTCTCATTCTTTCTCTCTCTTACCTCGTGGCCGGCATGGGTGAGGGGGAATGGGATTCGTGGAGGAGGGGTGCTCCCCCCCTCCTTAAATCATGGCAAGGGGAGGGTTAGCCCCTCCCCTGCATCCGTGTGAAGAGAAGGCACGTCGGCGCCCCCCCTCATTGATTGGTGGAGTTGGAGTGCGCCGCATGTGGGTACGGCCGCGGCACCTTTCCTATCATGCCTGGTCAACAATGGCGGAGGAAGGAGCGGTGCCTCTCTTTCTCCGTTAAAAATGATGGATCTTCACCATGTGAGGATCCATGGGAGAAACAGGGGTTCACAATATCATGTTGAAAAAAAAATAATGGTGAGCACGTATAGACATATATTCAGTCAAATCTCATTTAGAAATTGGGTAGGCCTTTATTAGCTCCATATTTAGCAATAATCAATTTTTTTTGTGCATGTGTCTCATAAACTTGAATTGATTAGGATCAGAAAAGTTGATTGCTTATAATTATGCCATGCGTATAAATGACTTCAATGTTATTTAAATTATGGAAGTTTGATTACAAATCTTTTATTATCTTTTAGATGTTATTTAATACAAAATAAAGTGTAGAAATCACACGTCGAAATTTGAAAATTTTACCATATTTTTTTCCAAGATGGAATTAAATTTTATTTACATGTGAAACTAAGCATGAAATTAAAGTATCGATAAATTGAGATACCAAGCATTTAAACAATTTGTTGTATTTTTTTAAAAAATATGATTAAATTTTGATAAAAATATTTAAAATATAGATTATTTTATTTTTTGTCATTATTTTATTACTATGCTTAAATGTTATTTGTCATTAAAATTTTGATTATAAGCTTTTATTATGCTTTTATATTTCACTTAAATACGAAATTAAACCGACATATTTGACTTGAGAAGCTTTCTATATTTTTTTTCAAAAAATAGAACTAAAATTTGATAATAAAATTAAAAATAAAAAACATAGATTAATTTTAATTTTAATTTTGATAAAAATAATAAATAAATTTAATTGGTTCGTGCTAAGTCTATGCATTGTAATGGTTATATTTTTCTATCTTATAACATATTTATAAAAGAATATATATATATATCAATGAAGCCTGTGCCGGCACATTGCAGATGTACATGCTTAATAAATAATAATTTAGAAAAAATGAAAAGCTATCCCCTAGAAAATGATCTACCATTGATACCACCTTCTTCTCTTTGACAAAAGGTCATTAAAGGTTCAATATTTGAAGTTGATAATAAGATAATTGTCAATAATATTTTGAAACGACATGGCCTACTCCTTTCATTGCATTCATGGCTGATGAAGATCACTCGAAAAATAAGACGTTAAGTGGATTGAAATATTTTTTTAAAACAATTAATATGATAATATTGGCGTCAATATTGACCAATGCAACAAAAAGGGTTCCAACGTGAACTAAGGAGGTTACAAACTCAAGAGCCGTGCATTAATTACTGGGTTTGTTAGAGCTGCCAATTATTATTTTTAATAGAATTTAAGATATATATATATATATATATATTAAGGGAGATGACGGGATACATGTTGTTGCTGCCAAATCACTTTTAAGGAGCGCCGGGCAATAGGAGATCTTTGCGGGTCCTTAGAAGTACGACGGGGCTGCCTCCTTCCTCCAAGAACCTGCAAGAAGTCACGGACCAGTGGTTCTGGTAGGAACCCTCCGATGCTTAAATTAACAACTTGGGGAACAGGAATTCGAATGAGAAACTAGAGCTTGAGAGCCCGTCCTCCCCTCATTGAGGTTCGGTCTTTATATACCTGTTTGGGGGCCCCTCTTACCCTTCGGCGATAACTGTCGGATCCTATCTTCCGTTAAGATCGGCTCCGTAGGTAGGCGCACAACTGTTAAATGCGCTCCACAGATATCGGCAACTACACAGTATCTGTAATCGCCCGTGATCTTAGTAAAAGGCGGGCGAGTGGGCTACGTGGCCGTTGGTGCTTTAAATTTGTTCGATATACAAAGTCGGTTTCATGACTAAAATTGTGCCAATAGCGTGAGGCAAGGCTGAGGTCGAGGCCGAGGCCGAAGCCGAGACCGAGGACGAGGCCGAAGCCGAGGCCGAGGTCGAAGCTGAGTATGATGCTGGAAGCTAGTTGAAATCATTACTGCGCTTCGAAGGCTGTGCAAGCTGTTACCGTGCCGCTTGGGGGTGTGATCAGGCACAACAGCTGCCCCCCCGCTCCCGAGATGGGTGAACGTGTACTCACCAGCGAAAGGGGGTGTTATATCATCCGGTAGCTGATCCTTGAGTGCCAGCGGCAATGGAAAGGACACGTGTCCAAGGGCCATTCCTTCTTTGATGAGGCATTGGACGTTGTAGCGCCACCGCCTCATCTGTTCTGGTCGTTGAGATTGAGGAGGATTTCTCTTGGGTATTAAGCTGTGAAAAGGCGGGCACCATTATTGCGGTGAGGTCACCGCCATCCCATCATTGGTGGTACCCCTCGTGTCCCGTGCATCGGGCAGTTGCCGAATCAATCCCTAGTAACGACCGGGCACGTGGCCAAATTGTGGACTGGCGGGATGATTTGAAATGGGGCTATAAAAGGGGGTCGCCTCCGATCCGAGCCACCTCTGCTACCTCTATCTTCATCCTCTTCCTGACTCCGCTCGAGCCTGTTCATCTCCCCTCAACTGCTACATCTTCCCGAGCTCTTCGTCCCTGACTCCTGGTCTCAAATCCTTTAGGTTAGTTTCATTTCCATGGCTTCTTCATCTCTTTCATGCTCGATTTCCAATTCTGGGGGTTATTCCCCCAACCTTCCTTAGCCTTCTTCTTCTCCCGTGCCCAGTTGATCCACCTCTGCGGAGGGTGATCCAGCGGAGCAGCGGCGAGCCGCCGGACAATTTCCCGTCGGAGATTGGCCGGCCACCGGATGGGCTCGCGTTCAACACCGTCTAGCCACCGCCGGTCCATCTTCCCTTGTGATCCAGTCCCCCGAGAGGACTGCCTTTGTCATGACTGCCCAAAAGATAATCAATCTCAGGGCTCGATACCAAATCCCTACCGTTCTTCATCTTTATCGACCCCTTCCTAAGGATAGAGTAATCTCCTCCTACCCTGGTCGGGTTGCCCTTTACGAATCTTATTTTAAGGCTGGCCTTCGTATTCCCATTCACCCATTCATACTTAACATATTAGATAGATATTCCTTGGCTCTGGCACAGTTGGTCCCAAATTCTATTCGGACCCTTGTCGGTTTCCTAGTGTTATGTCACATCGATAGGATAGAAGCTAGGATTTCTTTCTTCTATTGTTTCTATACCCTTAGGAAACAATCGAGGTGGTGGTCCTTCGCTCCTAGACCCACCAGATCCCTTAAGCTGCATCTCCCTACTTCCATTAAAGGTTGGAAAGATAGGTTTTTCTTTGCCCAAGTTGAGGGAGTAAAGACCAAGTGGGGCATCCCCAACACCGAGGCAAACAAGGACCCAACAATTCTTCCAAGAGATCAAGAGGTGTTCGGACAGTTGATCACTGCCGACGTCCCTCGATGCAACCAGCTGCTAGCCGAGGAGAATCTTCGGCTAGCAGGCCTTATTCTCGGCGACGGTGAGCAGCAACTAGTACTCCTAATTGTAATCAAATTGATATATTAATAAAAGTTATTTGACAGTTTATTCATTATAAGAACATCTTCTTAATACTCCTAATTGTAATGAAGCCCTCATGATCTTCCTTCATGATAAAGGAGGATTTATCTTTGAAGGTCCTTAAAAGAGTTCGCGACCAAATGATATACTATGACATGGCCATAGTACTATTAATTATAGGACGTTTTATATCATATTTGTTGGTTGTCCTCTTAACCAAGGAGTGTAGAGACACTAGTATGACATACATGTGGAAGTGTAGGAGTACATTTCATCGAACGTGACTCATTTCCGGATACTCTACTGTCAAGAGTTAATCCGAGAAGATATAGGTATAAATATCCTTCAGACCTGAAGATCACAACCAGTGGCTTACAAGCAACTCATTGTACTTAGGTGCCGGACCACCTGGATTTCTAATCCAGCTACGAAAGGTTACTGGGTGCAGTCAAGTACTTGTGGTAGTCAGTTGTGGATCAAGATGAAATTTGACCTATCCCGTTATAAGGAGAAATGCTTGTGTTTCAATTTAGCAAGACCTTGGCCAAGGCACTTCATGTGAAAGTCACATGATCACTAAAGTTGAAATCACTTTATGGATTTGCTATTTAGAGTTGATAGGCTCTTAAGCCATCCTTAGCATTTGTGGTCAAGAGGATGAATTATACGATAACTATTTCTTAGGGTTCTTGGAGTTTGCTCGGCAACTCTTCGACCTATCCGGACGTCGGGTTCCATTGCTAGATGGGCACATCGATTAGTATAGAAAGTTGTTTCTATGCTACCGGCTTAGGTTCGAACCTAGAGAGTCACACGCATAGAAGTTTTCTAGGATGATCTGTTTGCTGATCAACGATTGAGAATCGTATATGATTTAATTAATCAATTTGATTGATTGAATTATCTCAATTGGGTTAAGTACAAGTGAATAAGATTCAATTTGGTTTAAGTCCATTAGAAGAACTAGTCAATTTCAAATATTGATTTAAAATTAGACTTGATTTGGATTTAAATAGATTCAGGACTAGCCAAATTTGATTTGGGCTTGGACCATGATCTATGTGGGTTCAGTCAAATAAATTCAGATCAGATTAAACCATCACCTGAACCCAACCTCTCGCATAAGGATCTCATATGATGAGATGGCTAAAATCTCATCTCATGAGAGATTAAATTCTCATGTAGAATTTAATGCCTAACATTAATTTTCACCGAATGTCGGATTTAGCTACGACTCATTGGTTTTCACCGAACGTTGGATTTAGCCATGTCTCTTTGGTTTTCACAGAACGTCGGAATTAAACCAAGCACCGCGCCTTCAGCGTCTCTTCGCTTCTGCCAAACGATGGAATCTTAATGTCAGAATTCAATGTTAAAGCTAAATTGAGACTATAAATAGAGGGCATTCCCTCACCAGAAAACACAGAACAACAATACACGATATGTCATGGATTGTAATTCTAAAAAGGTTAGAATAAAAATTCTGGTGTTAGCGGAAGCGTGGTGGATCTTAGAGGAAGATTCAAGTAGGAGGATTCAAGATCAGCAAAGTTATTTTTCCGCGAGCTAACACTTCCGGAAATCCGATCATTCGGGGCTTCGCATGGACGATACTAGAGGTCGGACGATTGAATGGCTGCAGAGCAATAAAGATTTACCTACTGTTCTTAAGGTAAGCGATCTGATCCTTAGATCTTAAGGCAGGCTTCAAGATAACTAGTATGACTAGTCATCTTGAAGATCAAGATATGATCTTGATATTTTTATTTATATGCATATTTTGGATCAATCGATCATATATACAAGGCAAAGATATGATCTTGATGCGTGTTAGATAGATTAGTATGTAATCTTTAAAATTTCGCAATAATAATTGTTATCAAATTTTAAAATATGCATGCCTCGGGGATTGTTTCTCCCTACAAATGGTATTAGAGCCATGGTTTTGAATTGATCTAATTTATTGCATATAAATTAATGCTCCTATTAACTGTGTAATCAAGGCTAAAACAAATCTCAGGTCTATTCGGTCACAGATGGATTGAAAATCCAAATTACCCATTCAACGAGGTATTCTGTGACATATTGCCGTGATAATTGATCTTTGGCTTCAAAACACTAATTACACACACTCTCAAAATATGTTTTATATTTGATACATGTTGCTGTTATATAAAACATGATATTTGCATGTTTAGTATAAAACATAGATATGATATATGATGGCATGATGTCTATGTTATGAAACATACAAGTATTTATGGGAGTCTAATTTGAATATCAAATGTTAATTCATAATCTCTTTAGATATGATCTAAATATAGGAATTATGAGTAGTAACATAATACATATGATGCTTGATTGAAATATATGACATGTAAATATGAAATATATTTAATCCTTTGGGTTAGCTAAATCGGGTCCATAAAGGGTTAGACCCTAAGGTTTAAATCAACTGGACTATAAGAGTATTTGATCAAATCTAATTAGATTATGTTAAGAATGCTCTAAATCAAACAATAGTTGTAGTTGATCATGTCCTTCTCTTTGATTAAACAAAATGGAAGTAGATTAGGCTCCGTGGTTGAGCATGAATCTCTTAGATGGTCAAATCAGAATTGGTTAACCATATGATGTCAAGGTGGGTTGGCAAGTTGCTCTAGGATCAATGATCGAATGGTTTTTAATTGGGAGCTACTCGTATTGATGCGTCTTTAACGAGTTAATGGCATATCCCTCCCATCGATCTCACTCACCTGGTCAATATGGTGAACCATTTATGATTCAGATCATTTACATGATAAGGGTTGACCCATGCCTGTAAGAAAATCAGTCTGACTGATTTAGGTGCCACTTAACCTGACTTAATCTTGTTTCATTCTACTGATTTCATAAATTTAGTAGGAGAACTTGATTAGTCAATTTATCTTCATATTATTAAAATCCTCTAAAATTATTAGGTCCTTAAAATGAAATAGTTATATGATAACTAGATCATAGCCTCCCATTAAGGTGGGTGATAATGAGTCCGATGTCTTGATAATCATTGGAGGCACTCCATGCCTGGTACTTGTCAACCATCGGAATTATCATTCATTATATGATAAGTCAGCGTAACTATTAAATAAACAGTCAGGTGAGCCGAGCTTCACTCGGGCTTGGTTGTCTATTGATAGGTTACACTATTATATCATTTAATGGTTGGACCTAACCAGAACTTTCAGTGGAGGCACTTCATGCCTGTTGAAGAGGTATATGGGGCAAAACTGAACACTAAGAATTGTTTGGGGAAATAATTGGTTTTAAACCTACTCTTAGATGCATATGGGTTAGCCAAGCTTCACTTGGGCCTGTATGTAGTTTATGTAGATCTTAGTGCCCACTAAAGAATTAAGAATAATTCTTTGAATTGGGGTGTAGGGCTGCCAATTTGAACAAAATAGTGAGAGAATTTTTAGACTAAAGTTCAAGTCTTTAGACTGAATCAATTTATATACTAATAAACTTTAGTTTTTTCTTATGCAGAAAATGGCCACTAATTTATCATTAAGGTCCCTATTGGATAGTGATAAGTGAATGGTTCCAATTTCAATAGGTGGTTCAGAAAACTTAAGATCGTCCTTGAGCATGAGAGGATTCTATATATTCTGAATAATCCTGCACCAAAGATACCTGATGCAAACACCCAAAGTTCTGAGAGAGACACTTATCAGAAGTGGCTCAATGATAGAACTAGCATGCGTTGTATCATGCTAGCAGCAATGATGATGAATTCGGTCGCCGGTTCGAAAATGCTCAGCCAGAAGAAATCATTCAAGCGTTGAATGAATCTTTCGGCACACCCGACGATGTTGAAAGGCACAAGACTAGTTGTGCAATTTTCAATGCTCGAATGAGGGATGGATCTCCTGTCACTGATCATGTATTGTATATGATCGAGAAGATAGAACTCCTAAGCAAGCTCGGCTTTCCCTTACATGAGCAGTTGGGAAAAGATGCGATCCTGAATTCCTTGCCTCCATCCTTCCGACCTTTTCTTACTCATTTTCGAATGACAAAGCCTACAGTCAACTATCACGGTTTGTTGGGGTTGTTACATAACTTTGAGAAGGATAACCAGCTCTCTAAGGTTTGATTAATGTGGTTGAAGGATCTAAGGTAGGGCGTAAACCCTTTGGGAAAGGAAAGAAGAAAAAGAATAATAAAAAGGTGCAACATGCTAGGACATCTATAAGGGGTCAGATGCAGAAGAAGAAAGTTGATAAAAGTCAAGCTGAATGCTTTCACTGCAAGATGCAAGGGCACTGGAAGAGGAACTATCCTCTTTACATTGCCACACTTGATCAAACAGGCCAAAGAAGAAAAAGGAGCAAGATGTTGCTCAACAAGGTATTTATATGATAACACCTTGTAATTTTTCTGTATATGATAATCAGACCTGGGTATTGGATACCGGGAGTCCTATTAACATTTGCAATTCATTGCAGGGACTACAGGTCACCATAAGATTTGAGGACAATGAAAGATTCCTTAATATCGGCAATGGAAGATTAGTTCCAGTTCTGGCATTAGGAGTTCTTGAAATAGTTTTCAATAGAAATGTCATTATACTAAATGATTGTCATTTTTGCCCAACGTTCTTGTTGAACGTAATTTCTGTAGGCCTTCTGGCCAAAGTCATTATGAAATTTTAATAAAGGATGTTACTTGAATATCATTATGAATGGAGTCACTGTAATGACTGGGCATTTATCTAATGGCATTTATATATTATCACAGCCTGTGAATGTAGTGTACAATTCAAGTAAGCACCCTAGAACAACTGATGTCACAGATATTTATCTTTGGCACCATCAGCTGGGTCATATCAATAAGAACAGATTAAACAGTTAATCAGGAGGGCATCCTTCGAGTTGATGATTGTGAATCATTAACTACCTGTGAATCATGTCTTCTTAGTAAAATGACCAAGTCATCTTTTACTGAAAAAGGTGAAAGAGCCAAAGAGCTATTGAGTCTAGTACATACTGATGTATGTGGACCAATGAGCACTTGTGCCAAAGGTGGATATTACTACTTCATAACTTTTACAAACGACCTTTCTAGGTTTGGTTATGTCTATCTTATGAGATATAAATCTGAGTCGTTTGAAATGTTCAAACTATATCATAAAGAAGTAGAAAAACAAACAGAAAATGTATTAAGACCCTTCGATCAGATCAAGGAGGCGAATACCTTTCCAATAAATTTGTGACATATTTAAGAGAGAATGGGATTCTCTCCCAATGGACTCCTCCTGGAACACCGCAGCATAACGGTGTGTCGGAAAGAATGAATCGAACTCTGTTAGACACGGTTCGGTCCATGATGGGTTTTGCAAGCTTGCCAATATCATTTTGGGGATACGCATTAGAATCAGCTTGTCATATTCTTAATAAGGTTCCAAGTAGTCTGTTTCTAAAACTCCACATGAGATATGGTATGGACATAAACCGGTTATTACCTATCTGAGAGTCTGGGGATGTCTGGCTTATATGAAATGTGCAAAATCAGACAAACTTGAACCCAAATCTGACAAATGTTTTTTTATCGGCTATCCGAAAGAAACAAAGGATTACTTCTACAATACTGAAGAACAAAAGTTGTTCATTAGTAATAGAACAGTTTTTCTTGAAAAGGAGTTCCTTAGTGAAGGAACAAATAGCTCTAATATTGAACTTGAGGAAGTTCATCAAGTAGAAGGAATAACACAAACCAGTGAACCTTTAGAATCTGAGTTGATTAGATCAAACTCAAAACTCATTTTAGATGCACCATTAAGGCGATCTGGTAGAGTACCACATCAACCAGACAGATACTTAGGTTTCTTGGTCCAGAACGATGATCCTGTTGAACTCGATGAGAACAACGAGGATCCGATCACCTATATGGATGCTATGCAAAGGACTGACTCTAATAAATGGCTTGATGCCATGAAATCCGAACTTGACTCCATGAAGGAGAATAATGTATGGACATTAGTTGACCCACCCGAAGGGAAAAACCCATAGGGTGTAAGTGGGTTTTCAAAAGGAAAAGAGGCACAGACGGAATGGTTGAGACCTATAAAGCATGTCTGGTTGCTAAGGGGTATCGTCAACGTTATGGTATTGACTATGACGAAATATTTTCTCCTGTGGACAATGCTGAAATCCATTCGGATTATGCTAGCTATAGCAGCACACTTCGATTATGAAATTTGGCAGATAGATGTTAAAACCGCTTTTCTAAATAGTGATTTAGAAGAACAGGTGTATATGATACAGCCTGAAGGTTTTATATCTGAAGATGAGTCTAAGTGTGCAGGCTACAGAAGTCTATTTATGGACTTAAGCAAGCATCTAGGAGTTGGAACATACGATTTGTTAAGTGATCAAATCTTATGGCTTTATTAAAAATAAAGAAGAACCTTGCATTTATAAATGGGCTAACGATTCCATTATTGTATTTCTTATATATATGTGGATGATATTCTCTTAATCGGGAATGATATCCCTGCATTACAAGGAATAAAGACATGATTATCATCACAATTCTCCATGAAATATCTGGAAGAAGCATCATACATCCTAGGGATGAAGATCTATAGAGATAGATCTAAGAGGATACTTGGTTTATCCCAATATACGTACATTAACACCATGCTAAAAAGGTTTAGCATGGAGAATTCCAAGAAAGGCTATATTCCGATAGGCCATGAAATTCATCTTTCTAAGAAGGATTGTCCGACAACTCCTAATGAAAGAGAACGTATGAGTCGAATTCCATATGCTTCGGCAGTAGGATCGATTATGTACACCATGACATGTATAAGACCAGATGTAGCCATACTCACTAGGAGTAGTGAGTAGATACCAATCTGATCCAGGAGAAAAACACTGGCATGTTGTTGAGACAATCCTTAAGTATTTGAGAAATACTAAGGACCAGTGGTTAGTCTATGGAGAGTCTGATTTGAAACTTGTTGGATATACTGATTCCAGTTTCCATCAGATCATGATGATAGCAAAAGTGTATCGGGTTTCGTGTTTATCTTGAATGGTGGAGCTATTTGCTGGAAAAGTTTCAAGCAACATACAGTGGCAGATTCGATGTGCGAGGTAGAGTACATCGCTGCATCAGATGCTGCAAAAGAAGCTGTGTGACTGCGAAAGTTCATCTCCGAGCTTGGAGTGACACCTTCCATAGATGGAGCAGTCCTGTTGTATAGTGACAGCACTGGTGTCATAGCTCAAGCAAAGGAACCACGAGCACATCAGCGCACCAAGCACTACTGCGCCGGTTTCATCTTATTCGAGAGATTGTAGACCGAGGTGACATAAATCTCCAGAAGATTGATGGAAAGGAAAACCTAGGTGACCCATTTACTAAAGCACTCAGCATCAAGGAGTTTGAAAACTATAAGTTGAAGATGGGTATTAGATACTGTAATGAGTGGCTTTAGGCTAAGTGGGCGTTTGTTGGGAATTGTATCTAAAGCCAATCATTTGATGATTGTGCTAATGTAAATTGTATATAAATTGATATGTTAATAAAAGTTATTTGGCAGTTTATTCATTACAAGAACATCTTCTTAATACTCCTGATTGTAATGAAGCCCTCAGGATCTTCTTCACGATAAAGGAGGATTTATCTTTGAAGGTCCTTAAAGAGTTTGCGACCAATGATATACTATGATAGGGCCATAGTACTATCAATTATAGGACGTTGTATATCATATTGTTGGTTGTCCTCTTAACCAAGGAGTGTAGAGACACTAGTATGACATACAGGTGGAAGTGTAGGAGTACATTTCACCGAACGTGACTCATTTCTGGATACTCTACTGTCAAGAGTTAATCCGAGAAGATATAGGTATAAGTATCCTTCAGACCTGAAGATCACAACCAGTGGCTTACAAGCAACTCATTGTACTTAGGTGCC